>VXAV01003324.1:197798-208398 GCA_013399715.1 Alectura lathami
AAAAGGGAAAATATTGTTTTATTTCAATGCATCTTGCATGAAAATGTGAGGAAACAGGAATAAAAACAGCCGAAGAAACCAGAATGGAGTAGATGGGATAAGAAATATGTTCTTTTGCTCCTGAGTCAATTCTTCATCCTAAACTTGCGTTGCTGTAAGAAGATAAGCAGTCCAAGGACAGAGGAAAACCTTGTATATATTTTCGTCCTTTGCTCCCTTTCCTGCTCTGCTAATTCTGCCACTGATGCTAACTCTATATCGGCTATACTGACAGTGTNTGAAACATCTTTCATAGACAATCTTTAAAAGATCGTGATCAAAGAAAAATCATGCTATTCTTTTATAAAAACAAATGACCTATAACTTAACTTAGAAGGTATAGTTTAGGTTACTGCAGTGTAAAGTATCTTATTTTCTAGTAGAAAAATGGTGGTAGAAAGTTATTCTTTAAGGACTTAACAATTGATTTTTAGAAAAAAACAAGCGTCAGCAAAGGTTCTTTCTTGTTCTCTTTTTGACCATGGACACATAGTTCTACAGAGCCACGATATTTGTATTTCTTAGCAGTTTCCGGTAATGAAGTTAATTATATTCTTAAAATAAATGTTTATAAACTACTCTTAAAGGAAATAATTGGGATTAACAATTTCTATGCATTTCGACCCAGAAACCATGAAGAAATTATCGTACGTTATGCCTAAGTGTTGTGGTTTAACTTGGTAAGGAACCATGCACCATGCAGCCTTTCACTCACTCCTCAAAACCTAAGTGGGATAGGGGAGAGGAACAGAAAATTAAAAAAGTAGAACTCGTAGGTTGAGATAAAACTATTTGCTAAGACAGAAGAGACAAATAACAGTTATTGTAATAACATATATATATGAATATTTACAAAACAAGTGGTGCACAATTTAATCAGATCAGATGAAGAAGCAGCAAATAATTGTCCTTTTAGCAGCAGGGACAGCATGGATATATATATGCTTAATAATATAATTCCATCTTTCTGTGGGAAACAGACTCAACCTTGTGAATGTATTTTCTTCTCCTTCTTCTCAAGAGAAGTTATTGCCTTTATAAAGGAGATAATTCACATGAAAACAACATGAGCCTGTGGTGTAAGGTTCAATTATTGTCCCTGGTGAACCGAGTACTCCAGTTTTATTCAGAGAAACAGAGAATACAACACAGGCTCCAGAAAACAAATCGGTGGCAATTCTAAATTGTTAATTCCATGTTTAAATAAAGTCCTCTTTTTAGAGTTACTGTTTTCTGACACATCAGCATAAATCTTAGTCAGAAAAGCTTTTAGTGTTTTTATATCAACAACAAGCTGAACAATGAACAACTCTGGACTTTCATCCACTCATTTTACTGATGGTAGCAAGTCCTATTTCCAAGCTAGTCCCCATGCTGCTGTTACTCTTCCCTGTGGGATGGATTCAGGTGGTATTTTTAAGTCAGAGATGTCTGCTCCTTTTTCCACAAGGAAACGAGCACAGAGTATACATGGTTCTCTCTATTTCTACTAGCTCATACTTTCTTATTTTCATTTATTTTTCTACTGCTACTTAGCATAATTCATCTCCATCTCTACAGATGCATCTGCAAAACTGCAGACATCGTAGGCAAAGGCTGTTTTCTTCAGGAAAATTACCAGGTGCTTTGTTCTGTTCAGCTCTCTGTTCATAGAGTTCTGCTTTAAATCCATAGAATAGCTCAGACTCAAGCTACGTCTTGAAGATCAGGGCAGTGCACAGTCTGATGACAGCATTTTGCATTTGCCCCAGTTTTGCTGCACTTAATCCACTGTTTCATCCAAAGCAACATAAGGATAACTAATTTCTTTGCAAAACATATATCGTGGCTCCATATATCTCCAAGAAACAGGTGACCCCTTCACTCAAAAGCCTAAAACCAAACCAACACATTTCTTTACTTCTTTAATTTAAAATGCCTTTATTTTCAGAAAGCTCTCTCTCTCTCTCTCTTTTAGGTCATAAAACATGATGGAGACTTTTTGACTTATATATCCTTTATAACCCCCTTAGAGGTTTGTCTTTTGTGTCAGTACTGCATGCTTCAATATGAGATTTTTTTCTGCCTTTCTCAGCTGCAGTAATTCAGACTTTATCCATACTGAAGTACTACCACCCTTCTGAGAATTATTCAACATGGAGCGATAGAAAGCATGCTTATAAACGAAGAGCTGCTTTGTGCAACAGAAGATAATGTCACAAGAAAGTACCTGTTTTTCTTGATCACAGGTTACTTCATATGAAATTCTGTGATACTCTCTTTTCTTTGAGAATTGTTGAATTATTCATGAATGAAATGTCCACAAAATGAGGCTTATTCTTATTTGTAAGATAGACACAATCTGTTTTGCAGCTGACTGAGTACATAAAAATGAATTAAGGTTTAGGACTATTCATGAACTTGTTTCTTGTGATGTTTTATTCATGTCACATCACTGAAAACTTATTTGATACTATCTACAATTCCTAGAAGAAAATACTGAATAGAGGCCATTCATAAACTCATTTGAATCTTAACTGTGATCTTTAACAGCGTAACAGAGTTTTACAAAATTTTGTCTTTGTGCTCTTCATGCTTACAGGATAGACAGATAAGATAAAGATGAGAACATGAATTAATTGATCAGTTACAACTTTAAACAGTGGAAAGGAGAAGAGTACTTACTGGTCACATTTGCTTACGTAACATAGTTCGGTGCAAAGATGTTAATTATATACCTGAAATTCTATGTTCCAAGTCATCTGGTATTGGATGTTTCTGTGTCTATGAGTGTAGGTCTTTTCAACTTCATGCCAGAAGTTAGTTATGCTAAGAAATGGCCTTCTGCTTCACTCCACTATGGACACTTAGTTATGGAGATTCCTGCCTCCTCTGGCCATTGGGCAGGGTACTGTGCTCGGATGTCTTAACACTTTCTGACTCCAAGACTGCAGCTTCTCCAGCACTGTTTCCTTTGTTTTGCAGTTGTCATGCTCTGGCTCATTAATTTTGTTGTGCTGCTGCGAACTAATGTGGACTCTAAAAATCTGTTCTGTCCCATGTCTTCCTACCCACAGAGCGAATTCCGGTGGTGAGATTTCTTCTTTTTTAGTTTAAGAATATATCAAATAGGCTTGGCAGATATCTGTGGAAGTAATATTCAGAAAGTAGCTGATTTCACATTTTTTCTTCTGGAAATCACATCTCTTTTCTTGCTTTCTCCTTGCATTTCTTCCTTCTTGCAGCCAGCATCACAAACCTTGATTAGTCCTAAAGTTAAAGTCCTCTTTGGCATAAAAATCCAGCCCTCCTCTGACAATTTGTTATAAATAGATAAGTGAACTAAGTACTTTTTTCTCCTGGTCTGATAAGAGGCAGATAAACACTGAAAATAAAGTAATAAAGCAGAAAGCACAGCTTATAGCAGGGGAAAAAGAATAGTTCAAAAATATTCCCTAGCTGGCTATGGAGAAATCAAACTGAAGGAATGGCTGATGGTGTCATACTCTAGGCCAACAAGAATCAAGTAAATACTCCTATTTTTATGGACTGTTGAGGCTCAATAACAAAGTTCTCAAAAATATCTTTTATGATCTCTTCTCTTTGTAAGAGTTGTCTTGACTTGTGTGGGCAAGGGCAAAAGAGTTTGGTGAATATTAACTACGTTGCGGAAGCGACCAACAAAATACGCAATCTATCTGACATTGCTGTAAGCATACACTTCTGCAGACTGTGACTGCTGGAATTATGAACTAGAATCCCAGTCACCTAAGTTATAACAGCTACATTAACTTCACCAAGCCTAAACTGACTTTTATCAGTAAGAATTTTTTTTTAATTGTGCAAAAAATTACTTTTGCAGTGAAAGAAAGCTATTGAAAATGGAAACTTCACAAGGGAAGAAAATTTAATCTAAAATGAGATTAAATGGTAAAATATTAGTAGAAAACAACAGACTATGAGGCAACTTCAATAAATATTTGTTTATTATTTAATATTTAATTATATACTAATCATTAGTTATGGCAGGTCTTTTAACAATTTCTTTTAGAAAAATTGAAATTCATTTCTAATTTTATTTGTCATCATATTTTGCCAAGAGGAAAATTTAAGCACATTCACAAATGGCTAGTGGGGATGGAAGATGGCTAGTGCATTTATTCTCTAAAGACTTCTCATATAATAAATAATTTTATTGCTGGGGAAAACATTTGCCTTTAATGACTACAAATAATTATTTACTACTTGAGTAGCTGAATAACAGTCTTTCAAATAACTAGAAATTAGGCTATAAAGCAGTTAGCAATCAGGCCTATTAGAGCATTGTTGTTCCAACCAGGGAAAAGATGGTAATGGTTGTTCCATTTCTTACAGTTATACTGAAGATGTGCCTTTTTGCAGAAAGATAAATGTTTTGATGAGCAACAAGAAAAGATTCCTTCTGGCATTAAGCAGAGTTGTGTAACTGTGACGGAGATGTTCTCAGTGGAAAAATGAAAATAGCAAACCTAATATCTTTCTGCAGTTTCTACTGGATTCTATTGAAGCTCTGTACCTGAAGATGAAGACTACTATATATTTCTCCCCTGAGACACACACACACACAAAAGAAAAGTTTTAACAGTGAAATATTCAACCTTACATGAATCTGTTTATCAAAATACTAAGAAAAATTTAGTCACTTAAATTTAATAATCTTATCAGAGGAGAAATGACACAGGTAAATATTTACGTAACTGTTACAGAAATTCCCAATCACATGAAAATATGTAAAAGATGAAAAGTTAAATTTTGGCTTAGAATTAAACATTAAATGAAGGAACAATGAATCATAGAATCATAGAATGGCTTGGGTTGGAAGGGACATTAAAGTGCATGCAGTTTCAACTCCCTGCTGTTGACAGGGTTGCCATCCAGCTGCCCAAGGTCCCAGCCAACCTGGCTTTGAAGCCTCCAGGGATGGGGAATCCACAGCTTCTCGTAGTGTTGAGGTTTAATCTGACAGGCAGCTCAGCACCACACTCCATTCGCTCACTCTCCCTCAGTGGGATGAGGGAGGGAACTAGAAACAAAATTGAACTTGTGGGTTAAGATAAAAACTATTTACTAAGATTAAAAGAAAAACAATATATATATATATGGAAACAAAAATGCAATGATAACAAAACATATACAATTACTTGCCATCCGCTGGCCAATGCCAATGCCAACTAAAAATGTAACTGTTTGTCAGCCGAAGACCTTATTGTAAAAAAAATTCTTACATCCATCTAAATCTCCTCTCTTTCAATATGAAACCATTTCCCCTAGTCCTATCACAACTGACCCTGCTAAAGAGTCTGTCCCCTTCTTTCTTGTAGCCCCCCTTTAGATACTGAAAGGCCGCTATCAGGTCTCCCTGGAGCCTTCTCTTCTCCGGGCTGAACAGCCCCAACTCCCTCAGCCTGTCCTCACAGGGGAGGTGTTCCACCCCTCGGATCATTTTTGTGGCCCTTCTCTGGAGTCGCTCCAACAGGTCCATGTCCCTCTTGTCCTGAGTACTGCACATCTGGATGAAGTACTGATTGTTTCTATTAGTGCTTTTTAAAAGTAATATAAAAAAAACCAATAAACTGGGCACAGTTCCATATCCATGATCATAGTTGACCTTGAAACATGATAGAAATGCAAATATTTTGATACATACATAAATGTTTTGTCCATATTTCTTGATTCTTTGTTGATCTGTAAACATAAAAGAGCTGAAACTTGCACTTCATCCTTGTGATTGCCTATGTTCTGAAATCAGAGAATATGCTTTATGAAAGCATAGAACACTTGATTTAGTGAGGAGAGTTTCAAGAGCTAAGATCACTGGGGGGCTGCTATATCTTTAGGCATATAGCTAAAACAGTGTATACTATTTCATAGTCATTACCTCACTTCTTGACATCAGTGAAGTTTGAAACACTCATTAAAAGCTATTAACTGAGGCATGCTTATCTTCTTACATATTAAGTGTTTGCAAACCAATAACTTTGTTACAAATTAAGTTTTTCATCATCAATCTTCCACTAATGAAATTGTAGACATGTTGTGTATTATCCTATAGATTGTTAACTATCTCTGAAAAGTCAACACTTCTTTTACTAGTCAATACCTCAAATCTGCTAATGAAATTCTGTAGCAGATGACTTACCACAAGCCCGATTTCTGTAACTCAGTTAGACGGAAAATCAGGATCTTTGCCCGATGGTCAATATTTCATGTACAGAATGAGGAAAGTGTTATTGTTTAAGACATACAAAGAAAACTAAGCCTTGAGAACTGTACCATTCAGCAGCGTTTCTGGCCTTCTTTTGCTAGTTATGTTAGGCGTGATCAAGTCAGAAGGCTGTTTTTCAAACCTATGAAAAAGCAAGACAGACGATGGTCCACTAAGATTTCCTTAATCAAGATAAAGTGAGGCTTGTTTGTTTGTTTGTTTGCTTTCCGCCCTGGGCAGTAGAGACACTGCAAATTTAAGAAAAAGGCTTCTTAAAAAAATCAGTGGATATAAGCTCATTTACACTCTTATGCATCTATCTCAATGCACACAGATTTTAAATCCTGTTGGTAGTAAGTCCAGGTTCAACCTTCATAAACACTGCCTACATTCAAGTTAGGGCAGTGGAAGACAGTCTAAGAACCACTTGTCATCCTTGTCTTGACTTCACAAAATACTAGTTCCAATCATTTTCCTCCATGCTTTGGTCTACACAACATGGGGCATGTTGTAACAAATGCCTTTTTGTATAATCAGGACCTTCCTCCAGAATATCCCTGTAGGTACCATAACTGTAGCTAGACATGGTATATATTAAGCTCTCTGCACAGCCAACCTGCAGGCACAGTACGCACTTGTGTGCTGGCCTGCAGGGTACTCTCTAAACTGAAACTCCACTATGAAAATTTCAGGTAGCCTTACTTCCAGAGGATGTGTGAATAGTGCTAAATAAAATTTTCAAAACTTTTTGAATCTACAGAAAACACTCTTCATGCCAGAGTGCTGCGTGGGCAGTAAAACTAGACTGGTTTGCCAACAGTGTACTTGTGTTGAGTGAAATGTAGTATACCAGGCAGACTTTTACAGGGTTTACATTGGTATAAAGAATGGAAAGCTTTAGGAAACTTTTGCGTAAGTGGGACTCAATGTACACTGTTTACAGACAGCTTGCAGAAGGAAAATGCTTATTTATTTATCTTAAAGTTTAATGCTGAAAAACCCCATCCTATTGAGGTAGCAATCTTTTTACAAGCTTCTTCGGATGATCCAGAAGATAACAACAACAATCCCTAATTTGAAACTTAAACTGTGTAAACTAGACATCTTGTAAAAATAGTTCTTACTGGAAATTGTCGGGGTTAATTAAAGATTGTCCCTTGACAGGGCCTAGCCCTGTCCCCCTCCCCACCCCGCTTTCATGGAGGCCGGGTAGAGGGGTGAGAATGGATGAGGCACGGCTGAGGTAAAAGATAATTAGTTTACTGAAAACAGCAAAGGAATGCAAGATAATACGATAGGAAAGGAATCGAGAGCAATAAATCTAATACATTGGAAAGTACGGAGTGTCTCCTGACCTATGTGTGTCCACAATGGCGATCGGAGACGAAAGAGGCAGGGAGCAGAACCCGGAACCCAGAAACCACGTGGGAGGTGAGAGGAGCATTCTGGGGAATTATAAATGTTGTGTTTATAAAGATTTTATTTAAAATTTAAAAAAAATATTCTTTAAAGATTTTATTATAGCCTAAAAGACGGAACAGACTCAGTTAAAATGATGAATTGCTTACAGTTTTATTAGTTTTTGAAAGTAATCTAGGCTACTTTAGGTCAAATTACAACTGATCTGAGAAACACAAAGCCCTAAACTATCTATTCTAACTCACCTCTTTTTGATTACAACAAAAGTTAAGGTGAGGACGTAAGAAAGGTACTGTTGGTAAGACCAGCAATCTCTTTTACCCTGTGTTCAGCCTCAACAATGGCATGTCAGTTAGGGAAAA
The DNA here is from genome assembly GCA_013399715.1 of Alectura lathami. Classification (NCBI taxonomy): domain Eukaryota; kingdom Metazoa; phylum Chordata; class Aves; order Galliformes; family Megapodiidae; genus Alectura; species Alectura lathami. The sequence continues at coordinate 205,842 of VXAV01003324.1, forward strand.
TACTCAGATTTAGCCAGGTTTTTTTTTGTTCATTCATTTTTCACAATTATTGAATTAGGGATTTTAGAGGGTAATACCAGCCTACTCTTTAAATTTTCTGCTTATGAAGCTGAATTTTGGGAATTCCTTTTTCCAATATGCTGCTACAGTGTCTGTCACAATCGCCTTGTAGCAGCAAGTTCCAGAAGTTCACCACCTGACCTGTAAAGAAATCCTTGTACCTACTTTAATACTAATTCCTACATGTTTTATTGAGTGTTCCCTGCCTCTACTTTAACAGCCATTGGTGCAATTTTTTTCATCTTAATCCCCATTTTCTTGATTTTTTTTTACAATCTTCAGACATATTAACTCCAATATTTTGGGGATCTTTATATAATTAAGCTTCTTCACTCCCTTAGTAATCTTAATGGTTGTTCTCTGTAAATTTTCTACTATATCCCCATCAACATTAAAACCACAGATGCACACAGAACTCGTGACATGGGTGCACGCAGCTTTTATATCACAACAAAATGACACCCTATGTTAATTTCAGACCTTTCAGATAGGTCTTTTACTTACGCGTAAAATGTTTATTGCTGTTCCCAGAAGCTTAATGCTCTCTGACCCTCAAGAGAAAGTGCCATCATACAATAAAGGAAAAAAAAAAAAAAAAGAACAATCCTAGTTACAGGAAAAATAAATGTGTGGGAGCATGGAATAAATGCATGTCTATAAAATAAGTGTCATGGTTTTATGGACAAAAGGACGTACAAGAACTTTAATTTAAAGAGAACAAAAATAACGGTAACATCACCCCAAGGCAAGGAAGAACTGCTAAAAGATTTATTCTTTAGAAATACGAAGCTTCTTCATTATTCAAAATACTGATATTTCATGGCAAACTAGTGGAGTTGGACAGTTTTGAAAAAAAGTTGATCCTTATGTAAATGGAAAGTATAATCTGTTATAAAAAGCATCTGGTTAGGCTAAACATGGTGTTGGTCATCGAGCAGAGTATGCAACAGGGATTTCCATGAACATTGAACCTAAGCAGCTGTTTACGTCAATAATATGACAGCCCAAAGGACTGGGATTTCTCACAAGATATTTTTGTCAATCATTTATATTATTTGTGATAAGAATACCATCACTGTTCAGCAAAAATATATTCAGTATTTAGAACTTGCAAACTGAGGTTTCCAAATCTACAATTTTTAAAGAAGTGGATACAGAGCAGGGTTAGGTAGTGGTTTATTAGTATTATCTTGAATTCTTAAATATCTTTTTAGCAACTTTAGCAGTTCTCCAGCTGAAAACATGCAGCATGAATAGAACAGCTGTTTAAAATTCTGAAGGCTTGTACAGTACAGACTAATAATTGATGAAGTATACATTTTAAGAGTGGTTTGATAGAGTACAGCACCTTGTGGCTTTATAAGATTTCTAGGGAATTAGGCCCTAGTAAATATTTTATTGAAGAAGATCATACATTTCTCTATTTGCAATTTACAGTACATAAAATCAAAATTTTATGACAGTGAAGGAAGATTTTTCTAAAGTGTTTAAAATACCTTCTCAATGGCTAATCAAGCATTACTACACTTTTAAAAAGATGACAGATTGAACTTCTACCAAATTAACGACTCTTCCTTCAGCTTTTGTAATTTTAGCCCTGGAAATCTAGCACAGATCTAACAGGTATACCTTTGGATATCAGTTCTTATCCATTATATAAAAATGTAGATTGTAGTCCAGAAAAAACTGAGAATTTTTAGCACTAAATAATAGCAACATGCTGTTTAGATTGGAATATAAGGATCATGTCAATCTGCAGCTTTCAAGCATAGTATGACCTGCATGAGTGGATCTTTGCAAAATACTGCTGAGCAAGCTGTCATCTTGTAAGGCTTTTACAAACTGCCTGCCTCTCTGCTCAAGGTCACACTCTATTAAGACTTTGATACTAAAACAAGCTCGGTCCCCAGAAGGTTCACAGAACCTTGAACGTGATGCTTGTCTTCCCTCTGAATTGTAACTGCACATGGCCAGGCTGCAGCAACACCACTCTTTCTCATGACTGATTCTTCACAGATAATTTTATATTACATAGTATGGTATGGATCTGTCAGAAAATATTATCAGGCCAGGACATTATAAGATTGCACTTTGATCTATTTGACAGAATAGATTTTAAGAGAACTAGAATGCAGTGTGGCCTAGTATGGTCTCAGGATTCTGCTAATTTTATTCAGCAATAAATGATATTTTATTATCCATACATATCCTGCATCATAACACGTCAGCACTGAACTGATTTAAAATTCTCTTAAAAAAAAAAAAAAAACTTCACCATAAATCAACAATTTTCTTCAAAATAATCCTTGTTTTAGCTAAAAGTTTTTGTCCAATTTTCACCCGAGAACAGGAATACAATATTTGCAAGCTATAAATATTTTTTTCCACTTTCAAATTGCTGACTTTTGTCAGACTTTCCCTCACAGGGAGTAAAAGATACAAGATACACAGTCTTCTTTCTTCCTGCCCAGGTATAACTGATTAGAGCATTGTTATA
>VXAV01003324.1:213801-232559 GCA_013399715.1 Alectura lathami
TATTTTCAAAATCATCTGGTATTAATATATTGAAAGAATAATAATATATATTTTTTTCCTGGATCTTTTTACTCCAGTTATGAACAAACTGCTGAAGATTAAATTTTTTTGGTGAAGCTCCTACATTAGTTTTTTTTTCCTACCTACAGAATGTAGAGAAAGAATTTACAGTTTAGTTATAGAGTTTTCAAATTCTGTGTTATACCTAAAGATTTATATCATATTGAAACAATGAAATTTTGTTAAATGGGTTATGTAAAGAACTCTTGAGCGTTTACTTCACAGCTTCACTACAGATATCATTGTGCACAGATACTACACTTGCAAACTTAACTTACAGCATTTTACTACCCAAATAGACGGAACAGTTGTGACCTACGTCTCACAATTACTATTCATTTTCTTTTTTATCTTCCTTTAGCTTTCAGAACAAAGAGCTTTTACCTGAAAGAATTCACTTTGATTTGACATGTTAGCATCTTTGTATGATTTATTCTGTGTGCCTCAGAAGCCAAAGAATTATCTTGTGGTGATCTCCTCTATAAAATGTGTTTTTTTCCTTAACATGTTGAATATAGCATACAGAAGGATCAGAGGTACATTTATTCAAATCAGAGTTTCAGGAAAAAAAAGGGATGATTTATTCAGAAGTATTTTCCTGACAAATTTCTTCTACTCAAGTGGACAGCTGACATACATATAAATTTTAAATATTCAGGAAATCAATGCTTTGGTATTATTTCTCACCTTACTGTAACAGTTTTACTTCTTGAATGTATACGGACACAGGTAATTCTTCTACATACAACTAAAGAAAACGCAGGCAGCATATGTTATTCAGTGCCTCCTCAAGATTTAACTACAAGCTGAGCATGTCTCAATGGCTTACCTTTTCTTCATCCTCCTAGGTGGCTAAAAATACCTCTTTACTAAACATCAAATCTACTCTATCAACATTTATGAAGAACAAAGAAGATAACTTTCTCAGAGGGAAAGTTTCTCTAAGATAAATTTTCAAAGTTTTTCCAGATTTTCAGAACATAAGAAAAGATTAAAAAAAAAAAAAACACACAACCTCTGGGGATATAATTAAAGTATAAAATCATTATTATTCAGAAAGTGGTGTTGCCTTACTACTTTCTTTTTCCCTCTTCCTTTGGTTTCCTCCCATAAAAACAGTCAAATATATTTGTGAGACAAAAATTAAAATCAGTTGTAAACAGAAAAAAATTATGCAATGTAATTTGATAAAATAGTAGGGGAAACAACAGAGCTACTACGTTGGAGAAGAGAAAAATTGTTTTTCAGACTATGAAGGATTTAAATTTGTTATTCCCCCGAAATCCAGAAGAGAGAAATGCTGTATACAGAGTCTTTTGGTAGAGTCATCATTGCATCTAGAATTGTTGGAATAATTAAAAGTTGTGCTGAGGTTCTTTCAAAGTTGGAAATAGACACTTAGTATTATTAATACCCTGGATAAGGTGAAGAATGAGTCTCAATCAATTTTTCTTGTTGAAATACAAGAGTAGATCTCTAAACCTATGCTCTGTGAATATGCTAAACACTAAACTTGACTCACTTTGCTGTTCTGAGAATATAAAATGTCTAAGACTCCTACATAACCCCATTATCATAATCATAGAATCATAGAATCATCAAGGTTGGAAAAGATCTCCACGATCATCTAGTCCAACCATCTACCCACCACCAAGATTACCCACTAAACTATGTCCCTCAGTTCCACATCCAGACATACCTTGAACACCTCCAGGGGTGGCGACTCCACCACCACCCTTGGCAGCCTGTTCCAGTACCTGACCACTATATTGGAGAAGAAGATTTTCCAAATATCTAACCTGAAACTCCCTTGGAGCAACCTGAGGCCATTCCCTCTAGTCCTATCGCCAGCTACCTGGGAAAAGAGGCCGACCCCCACCTCACCACAACTTCCTTTCAGGTAGCTGTAGAGAGTAATATGGTTTCCCCTGAGCCTCCTTTTCTCAAGACTAAGTAATAATAATAATAATAATAATAATAATAATAATAATAATAATAATAATAATGTCTGATGGTTATAATTTTACATGTTTACTCCTACAGAATACACATGAAAGAGAGAGAATTTGTTTTTCCTAGTAGTGAGAAGAAGAAAATGAACAGAGGCAGAGAGAAATGAAGTGACCTACCCAGTGCCACACAACTCCGTAATGGAACTAGAAATTAAATGTCTAACTGAAAGGACTCCAGACAAAAAGCCTAGACAGATTTAGCATCATTCATTTATACAAATGGTAGAATTTTACACTTATGCTCTTGAAGCTGAATGATGGATCAAAGACGAAAGGCAAGAAAGGGAAAAAGACAGCATGCCCAGAAGAGAAAACAGAGGACTTCAAGTATCTTTGAAGCAGGAAGATGTGGTGATTACATGTTTTGATGATTATGTAGAAAGTAATGATATTAGGCAGGAAAGGAATATGAAGAACACAGGGATGCTGGAAAAGAGTATAAATTAGCTAAAGTAGATAAAAAAGATAGAGACCTTGAGAAAATGAGAACAGGGAAGAAAGATTGAAGAGGTTGGAGGAAAAAGAGCAGTGAACAGGAGTCAAATAAATTGGGAAAACATTGTTGACTCAGTGGATTCTGTATCAGGTTAAACTAGAAAGAATAAACCAGGCAGAAAACGAAAAAATGTAATGAGAAAAAATGTAGCTGGGAAAAACAAAACAAAATAAAACAAAAAAGAAGCTAAATTAATTTAAGTTATATTAGATGAAAAGATTGAGAATTTGTGACTAAACATCAAAAATTATAAAAAATATAATGCTAGAGCTTATGAATTCATGAAGAAAAGCATAGTTCAATTTAATAATAAAACTATTTTCTATTTGCATGTTAAAATGTAAGCAGCTTTAAAGCACAAAAAAGAAGAAATTACTGAAATTATGTCTTTAAAGCCTGTGTATGAGTCAGATATTGATTATTATTGACAACAGAAGTTAAATTTACATCTTGTCTATGCAAAATGGCTATCAAAAACATCAGATCATAAAGCATCCCGGAGAAGCATAGAAAGTGTATATATATATAAATTCTCTTACTAAACCTGAGGGCTTTAGTGATCTGCTTCTATGGATTCTTTTTGTGACCATTTTAAAAGAAGGGATTCTGAAAAGTCACAGAAAAAAATAAAACTAAGGGAAAAAATAAAACAAGGATTCTTAATACACCAGTTTCTAATACCCGCTGACGGCAAAGGTATTTCCAACATCAGTCACTACTCCCGAACAATGAGTTTCTTACTCAGACATCAGGATGTATTTTGGTTGTCTTTTATGACAGATTTTTGTTGTCATTTGTTTCTTTTGCTTTGTTTTACATTTTTCAAACTTCAGTGTTAAGATTTGAAATGTAGTAGCATTTACGTGATGTTTGTGATGGTGTGGTGTTGCTGTTACTATGAATTTGTGACGTGATTAAAGAGACTATGTCTCTTTTGCTATATACTTGGTGTAATAGATAAAAATAATTCTCACCCAGAAGAAAAACCGTTGGATCAAAACACTTCACATGAGGTAAAAGAACAGGGTTTCCGTAAGTGGAGGAAAAAGTACAACAACCCAACTTATGTAGAGTAATTCAATTCACATCAAACCACAAATTATTCCCTTATTGAAAAAGCATTTTAGCCAGGGTCCATCTTGTTGCCCCTCCAGGAGCAGGGCAGCTGGGGGCACCAGGGCAGTCCCAGATGCCAGGCTGGGACTCTCTGGGGACCGGGACAGGCTGAGGCCAGGCTGGGCCATGGGCCCGCTGGTGGACCTGGCTGGCTGGGGACCATGGCCCTGCAGGGCAGGGCTGTGGGGAGCTGGAGCTCAGCCCTGCTGTGGCCTCACTGGGGCAAGGGCTGAAAGCCTTGGGGCTGATGTGGAGCCCTGTCCAGGTACATTAAGGCCTGTTAGTGCCATCAGGACCTTGACACCTAATCCCTTTTGTCAGGAAACTCTTTACTCCATATAATTAATTTTTGTTTTTTCCCTCCCTCCAAGCACAGGTGCTCAGCTCCCTCTGTTTTATGCTCTTGGCTTGCTCCAGCAGGAGGAGGAAGCAATGAAGAAGATGGGAAGAAGCTGGTAGCCAGTATCAGTAGCTTTGCTGCACCAGTTTTGCATGTTGCAAAGCTGATGGCCTCTGTCATCTGTCCACATAGTTTACACCATCACTATATCTCTGATACTGATAAATGGACTAGTGCTTTATGCTGTTGGTTTGTGACTCATTCATCATGAAGCACACTCCTACATCTTCATATCTCTGCACCAAAGTAAAGGATCCCAATGGATTTTACAAAAATCATACTGCTACTTAGGAGTTGCCTGCTTAGAAGTCACACAACAGACCCTAATCTATGCCAGAGCATTGTAAAAGCAAAGGAGAGACTGCCCTGATCACAGAGCCTGGTAAAGGCCATAACAGTAATCCACTCTTCTTTGATCTTTTTCTCATATGGGAAGGTTCATTAGACTTATTGTCTTAAATCCTGCATCTCTCACCTGCCTCAGTAAGGTGAAATTTCGTTTACATCTTAAAACATTTTCCCCAGCCCAGTCTCGGTCCACAACTACAACTGCCCCAATCCGGAATCAGGAGAGGTTTATTTTCAATCCCAAGAGACAAAATTAAGACACAAATGAGGTCAAATGCCATGAAACTATACTTAGATTTATTATCAAAGAATTGAGAGAGAGAATAGCAATTAGACAGAGTGAAAAGGAAAGGCAGAAATTAAGCAAATATTCGAGATAGGGTTGCAGGAATAGTCACCACCAAGGAGGTCCTATAGGTGTTCCAGGAATTCATTGATGGTCCGGGAGTCCAAATGTCCAGGAGGTTGCTGGTGGCAGGTTGACGATGGCAAGTTGACTGTGGCAGGTTGAACACTCACTGACAAATTGTTGCAGAGTTTTTATCTGGTCCGGCTGCATGCTTGGTGATGCAACTTCCACCGGTCTGCTAGCCCACAGCTTCCGCTCTTCTTGGCAATAACAGGATGTGAGTCCCAAGCAATCCTGCCTGGCATAATGTCTCATGTCTCCACTCAGTTTTGGGCAATCTCTTGAGACATAGCATTTAAAACTTTACAGTTTCTTACAACAACTGATTGTATTTAGCAAGAAAACTTTGCTTATTCAGTTTATTCCTCTGCCAATTAGCAGTCAAGATTCTTTGCCATTTGTCATGCAGAAACATATCTACAAATGCTTTAGGCAGTGAGTTTTAGTACAAAGTATTATAATGAAATGCATATATTTGCAGACCTCAAACTGCAAAAACTTGGAATTTTTTTTTATTTTTGCTTTTGTCTCAGGAGAATATAGGAATTACAATAAAAACAACAACAACAAAATGTTTCTAAATTTCTTTCTTTCAAGCAAATATGTAAGTAGGGTAACCATATATCAAACTTAATACAATCTACATGATAGCTGACTTCTAGGCAACTGAAAAATTGCTGATCACTACCTTACAAATGCCGTACTGCAACTCATCGAAATAAATGGAAACACCCTTTTCTCTTCAACAATACTTTGCAACAGGTGACAATAAAGCAAAGCTTACTCCTGCAATGATGTACTCTTTTCAACCAGCCTTGGCATCAGGAGGTAGCATGTAAAAACTTGATTGCGAAAAAGATACTTATTGGTGACAAATGTATTCAATTTTGTTTTATTTGGCTTATCAAGAGCTTTGAAATTGCACACTGTGCTTATGCAATGAAACAGATATTTTATTCATGCAGCTGTTAGGGTGATACTATTTTACAATTCAAGTATGTAAACACTGGGTCTAGGAGCATTCCTAAGTTTCTTGCTCTGAAAGTCAGCTCTGTGCATGCCTGACTCTATGCAGGTAACAGACTCCAGCACGAACGAGCCTCCTGCATTTTTTCGGAGACATTTTTTCATTCTCTCAGTTTTCAGAGACATTTGATCAGATGTACATATATTTAGGATATGGCAAGGCACAGAATCTAAGTTTGTGTACAGTCGCAATGATTAACTTATGACCGATTTGGAGTCTTGGCAATATGAGAAAATTTTCTCATTAGCTGATGTAGGAATCATACTTATTAGCATAAATGTTCTACAGTCTTCTCAAACACTCAGGGTGAACAGCACTGAGCAGTGTCATTGGATATTTTGCAAATTTAAAAGGTATGCAAAAGCCTTTGTGTTGATATGTGAACAAATTAATTCTCAGATGATATCTTCCTATATTCTTCCAATTGTGAATTTATTTTTCTCAGCTAAAAAAAATCAATTTAACCCAGACTGACATTAATTAAAGAGAAAGCTGAGTTAAAACTATGAATGCATATGTCTCCACTATCAAAGAGCCTTTTCATTCACATAGATAATTTCAATTGGAAGTGTGAAGAAACAGGGGAATATGCTCAGTGATTTTAACCTAAGGATAGCTGTTTTTCTTGTTGGTCTCTGTTTTTCCAAAACATATAATAGAATTTCATTTGAGCCTTTCTGAATTCGAACTAAAAGATCTCAAAGATGTCGATGTCTGCAAATGTTGACCCTCCTACAGGACTTCAGCTTTGATTTGGCAGAGAAAATGCTTTTGAAGAGTCTGCTGATATATGCAACTCAAAAGATTTATTTATCAATGGAAATCAATATAGTGGGATAACAACAATAAAATTGCATCTGTGTACTTTACTATATTATGATATTTTTCAGCTCATTTGGATTCCAGTTGTACCAAGAAGTAATTAATAGAAAAAAGAAGATGCTTTATTATATTGTCTTAAATAAATATCAATGTGAGTTACTTTTCTGAAAATGTTTTTGGATAGTGATTATTACCAGTGGGATTATAGGTCAAGTAATTGTTAGCTAATTGTACCAACAACAACTTTAAAGCCCAGGATTAATGAATATCAGTAGTTTTCCCTTCCTATTCCAGTCAATATAATGTTCCTCTTGCTTTGATATTCAGAATGCATCTCAAATAATGCCTTATTCATCTTTTTTTAGTGATGAAATCTGTATATATATATATATATACACACATTTAATACTTGAATAACTTTCAATATTATAACCATTTTTCCTTTGTTCACAGAGCTAGTCTTCTAAAGAGGGCAGCCAGGCCGGTGAGGTATGATTTTGCCCTTGATGTAGTCTACTATACGAGGAGAGTCAGACCTCACACTTTCCCCTGTTCCTATAGGATACAGTCCTCCAGGAGAAGAATCTACTCCACCATGGGCTCTCCGCAGGCTGAAGTTCCTTCAGGTGATGTCCATCCGCTCCAGTGTAGGGTACTTCCATAGGCTGCACATAAATTCTTCACCACAATGATCTCCTCCCGAGGCTGCAGCAGACTGTCTGCTCTGGTGCCTGGAGCATCCCTTTCCCCTCCTTCTCTGACCTTGGTGTTCAAAGGGCTGTTTCTCACTCTTCTCCCATCCCTCCCCCCTTTCTCTGTCTTTCAGATGTTTTCTGTCCTTTCTTAAATATGTTTTCACAGAAATGCCACCAGCTTTGCTGATGGACTCAGCTATGTCCTGCAGCAGGTCTGTTGTGAAGCTAGCTGGAACAGTAGCCCCTCACACCTTTCCACAAAACCCCTGCAGGCCCACTGCTGCAAAATCTTGACATCTATACACAATACAGTGATAACTTTGGTTAACTGAACACTCAGGTGGGGTGATTTCCAGGAAGCAGGAACAGGAAGGTATGCAGTTCTTCCATCTGTATCAGTACCACAAAACTGATGTTTAAACTCTAACTCAATAGCTATAGAAATTCAGCCCATGCTCCTGATCAGGAAGTCCGTCTTTATTCGCAATGCTTAGGCTTAGAAGTTACTAGAGGATTACCCAGATCTGGAGAGGCCAGTTTCTAATCATTATTTCGGTGCTGAGAGATTCAGAAACAGAGTGAGATTTCAGTAGGTCTCAGCTGAACGGGCACATGTGGCAAGTCCTTCAGTACCTTTCTTACAGGAATGTTTAGGCACCTCAATAACTGAAAAATCAGAGCATAGATTATTTAAGACATTAATAAGTAATATAATGCAATAAAAATCACCGCATCATCCGGGTAATCATTTCAGAGGAAACTCCACTAGTCAGACATCAGATGTCTACAGAAGTATTCTATGACCCTTGTCATCCTGGCAAGACCTGTCTCCTGAGTCCTGCCTTGTAGGTAAACTTATGCTGACTTTTGTCCTGCCTGGGCTCTGTGGATCAGTTCCCATGACTCACTACCTTGACCTAACTGGGACTGTTGGTGGCTCCTGTCACTGGCAGCACCCAGGTTCTCCTCAGATCCTGCGGAATGGCACCTTGTTCGTGAGGACACTGCCCTCCTGGGCTGTAGGCACCTTTGTCTAATGACTTACTCTCCCTCTCCCATGGAGCATCCCTGCAGGTACTGCTCCCTGTCACTAAGTTTCTCACGGCTATCAAAACACCTGGTCAAATGATTTCCAAAACAGTCTTCTACATGAGCCTTCTGGTTCAGCAGAAATTATTTTTTTCTTCATATAAGCTGTTTTGTCTGTGTTTTTGACATAAACCAGACAGACATAGAAGCTTGCCTCCTAACTTTTGCATGCCAGCTGGCATCATAGTGGGTGAATAGGCAACCTGCCCATCTTGCTGGACTTCATGGCTTTCAGGGCTGCCCAGCTGCCCTGTTTCCCACAAAGCAGGCTTCTCCAATCGCCTGGCTTCCTGGCTGTATTTCTGCCTGAGTAGCCAGATCCCTGTACAAAATTACTGAAACATGCTCAATGCAGTCTCAAAACAACCATTAGGGTTTGCACAATAAAGTTTTGCAATAAATCAAAGTTTTCTTTCTTCAAAAAAAAAAAAAAGAAAAAAAAGCAAATTGTCAGTAGCACAAAAATTGCCCTTCCATTACCTCTTTATTTTTCACAGCAGTCCCTGTAAAAAGAAAAAGGACTACCATAGCAACATTACTTGTATTAGCAAATCTAAAGGACTATATAAGCCAATCTCCTCTCACTTAGGCTATGCACTTAAAAGCAAAAACAAATAAGTAAAAAATCCAAAACCACCACCAACAAAAAGGCTTCAAAAGGTCACTCTGCATTTTTTTAAAAATCCAGGATAATCTCTTCTGTGCAAGTCTGTAAACTCAATGTAGACTACAGGTTTAGACTTAATAACTAGGGAATTATGAGTGCAGTCATGTGTAGGAGTCACATGGAATCCTTTGGGTTGGAAAAGACCATTAAGTTCACTAAGTTCAATCATCTGCCCAACACTACAAGCCTACCCTAAGAGCCACATCCATACATCTCATAAATACTGCCAGGGGTAGCAACTGAACTATTTTCCTGGGCAAACTGTTCTAGTACCAAATCACCCTTTCCATGAAGAAATTCTTACATCATGTCAATATATTCTATGTATATCAAAATACCAATGACTTCAGCTCTGTTATTCTGCTTGTTATTCCACCTGTTGCTTCTGTATTTACACAGTTCTAGGAAAAGCACATTGTCTTAAGTAAAAGATTTTATGGATCTCATTTTCATTACATGAAACTGTATTATATACCTAAAAGAGGCAGTAGTTGGAATTGACACACATTCATCTTAAAAAAAGAAAATCCTAACATAATCATAAAGTATTCCCCCAACTTCTCTACCTGCCTATGCAAGAGACAACTTTGGAAAACAACCATATATTAGCACACTCACTTGTGATAAACAACAGTTCACTCACATGTCCCCCTACCTCACCCGTAGTCTAATACAAAATTCCAGCTGCTAAGGCTACTGGGGCCATCAGTCCTTGTCCCAGAAAAGTGACAGAAATCTCAGCTAGGCCCAAGGCACAGATAACTGAAACTCCAAAGAAGAGTGAGACTAAATAGAGGTTTAGAATTAAAATAAGGCCTGTGATAACAGCAGTCCCTAAAACAGTTTTTTCCACACGGGCAGACTGATATGTCTGTGGTGAGTATTTTATGTGGGGTAGATGTTTTTCTGTTGCATGTGTCTTTTTTTTTTTTTCTCCTTGTCCTCTTTATTTGCAGTTGGAAGAAAAATATATATTGATNTATATATATACATATATTATAACATATAAATATATATTTTCCCAGAGGGGATGGGATTTTTGGAGAGGGATTTAATCTTCTAGGTTCTTACCAGTTTGCAGGTAATTACACTTGTCCTTCTTTTTGCATTGTAAGTGGCTACTCAGTGTACCAATGTGAAAAGTCATGGTGAGGCTGTTTTATTTGTAGTCTTTTTTTCTTGTTTTCTAATCAAGCTTTCTGGATGTTTCAATGACATGTCCCAGTGCTGGAATGCTTAGGATTTTCAATGACTTTACAACAACTGAATGAGGATACGGGCTGGAACAGGCTGCCCAGAGAAGCTGTGGATGCCCCGTCCCTAGATGTGTTCAAGGCCAGGCTGGATGGGTTCCTGGGCAGTTTGACCTAGTGAGCTAGTGGCTGGCAGCCCTGTCCACGGCAGGGGGATTGGAACTAGATGATCTTTGAGGTCCCTTCCAACCTAAGACATTCTATGATCTGGACTGAAGACAAATTTACTCTGTCTTTATGAAATGAGACACTGAGTTGGTAAGATTCCTATGACTGAATTACCCTTACTTTTTCTTGAAATAAACACATGAAAGTCAAGAAAAGATATGTATTATTAGAAAAGAATTTAGTATAATGATTTCTTAAAAAACAGATTTTTGATTTCAGTCACAAGGCATTAAAATAAAAGATTAATTTACAAATGTGCCCTCTACTTTGATGTACCTGTGCTAGGTTTATCCTATTGATCTGGTTTAAGTCTTGTTTTAAGTTCAACAACGTTAGCTCTTAGTCATTAGAAATCCACAACGTTTCCTGTGAATTCAAGATCTCTGCTCTTTCCTTAATGCTGAGGCTTGGCTGTGATTTTGACCACTCCTAGATTTACCTGTACAACTCCTGTAAATAAATGAATATGTTCTCAAACCAGGGTGTAGCAGCTAGGACTGAGACAAACACTTTCTGTTTCTGCTATTCAACGGTAACATGTCCACATGGCTAACATGCAATGGATATTCAGAGTCTGTAAACAAACCTGTCTGTTGCAACATTCATCATGCTTTGATTTTCAGCTTCTTTCCCCTCCCTCAAAGCTCCCCAATCTTGTTCTGTAGTAAGCAAAGAAAGAAGATATTATATTGCTGCTACTCAAGCCAGGAATAACCATCTCAGACATTTCTAAGGCATATCAGACATTGTTTAAGATCCTGCCACTTTTCCTTGCTAGGCCAAGCTGTACAGGAACTTCAGAATACCCCTACTAGACCACATCGAAGTTCTATCTAGACCAGTGGCCAGCAGTGAAAGTTCAGGAAGAAGTTTAGACCACAGAAATGGTCTAGAGACATTTTCCTAGGATTAACTCCTACTACAGGAAATTTGTTTCAGAGTTTAGCAGTTGCATACTAGGAAGTATTAGGGAATAGTGTCAATCAACAAATCTAGGAGCCATGGTATTAGAGGAAAAAAAAGAATTCTGTGGTTTTTTTTTCTGCTTTTGCCAATGTGCACAGTTCTATGAAAACAATGCTAAATAATGCTGATAGGTGAGACAATTGGTTCAATCTTGTTGGAGCCTCTGTATAGGCCTTAACACCCAGTGAGTTAAGCCTTGGACTCCTAGCCACCCTACATAGAAATAGATGAGGTTACTCCCTCAGTATGCTGCATAGCAATAATTACATGCCTAACACACCTAACTACACCTTTCTTTTGATCAGGTGCCAAGAATTATACTGCCTAACACTTCATGCTCTCCATAAAATTTTATTTTATTTTTAAATTCTCCTTCCACTACTGTAATTACTTCTCCTTTGCCGTAACAAAGGAGGATTACTAGGATCCTTCCTATTTATGTATTTACTTTCGATTTTCTCAATTTATTGATAATGACTAAGCTTAAGTAAGTCAAGAGAAAGAAAAGAGCAAGTAAATATTTCCTCATGAAGGAGGAAGAGAATAATAACTGAAATAATCTGTTGGAACCTTTAAAGCTGATTAGTCCAGATTCTACCTGATTAGTAGATGGCAAGAGCCATCACAAATGAGTGCAAATCTGTCCTTTGTGCTTTAAGACTCCAGGAACATAGCATTTATTCTGATGGTAAGTACCTTGAAAAATCACTGGGAAAAGAGAGAATGTATTATAACTATGTTATAGAACTAAACTCAGGGCACAGAAAAAGAATATGAATTTTAGAATCTCCAGCTCTGATGGCGATTCAGAATAAAGTCATAAGTGATAATAAACCTGCGTTTTCTTTCTTCATCTGTTTTTTGGCAAAACTAAAGAAGACAAAGAGGCGCAAGAGAAATAATATTGGATTCATAAATTGGAATCTATAATTTCTGTAATGTTAGAATAACTTGTTTTTGTAAACCTTTAAAGAAAAAATCCTGAATTACTTTAAATTACAGGAAAAAAAAATTAGAACTTTACAATGTTGTTGTATTGGATTTCCTTTTTTTTTTTTTTTAACTTGATCTGTTGGTTTAACTTCTACACATTAAAATTCCTTAGAATATAACGTGACAATCATACCTGACATAAAATACTGACTCTGAGCTTTTTCTGCTTCTGACTGTCCTGATCCGGAATCGGGGGAGGTATCTTTTTTGATCCCAAAAGACGAAATTAAGACAAAAACGAGGTCAAATGCCGTACAACCAAACTTAGTTTTATTATCAAAATACCGAGAGAAAGAGAGAAGCGATAGGACAGGAGGAAAAGGAAAAGTGGGAATTAAGCAAGCACTCGAGACAGGGTCGCAAGAATAGTCACCACCTGGAGGTCCGATGCGAGTCCTTTGATGGTGCAAGCATCCAGAGGAGTCGTTGTCACGAAACAGCGTCCCTCAACATAGCATCACAGCATGGTACAGTACAGTCCTGTCCACACTTGTTCCATTCCTCCAAAGCAAGTTGTTCACAGTCCTTTTATGTGACTCCACAGCTAGGGTCCCATGACAGCGACACGTCACCCTCTGTTGTCTCCTGTGGTTCTTGTGGGGAAACCTCACGCATGCTCGGTCCCACTCCAGGGGTCTCCAGGTGGTAGTCCTGCGACCACGAACTGCTGTGTGGTCCCATAAGGAGACATGGCTGTCGTCTGACCCAGCTTGTGGAGCCTGTCACTCTTTGTCTGCTTGACCAACGGCTTCCTTTTTTAACTTCAGCAATAACAGGATGTGGGTGGAGATCTTTCTGAGCAATCTCTTGAGACATAATGTTTCATATCTTTCTGAGCAATCTCTTGAGACATAACGTTTACAATTTCTGTCAGAGTCTTACACCACCCTGTGTCTCAAGAGATTTCGCTTCAGACCCTCCAATAGGTGGTGATAGAAAAAAAAAAATATTAGAAAAGATAGGAAGAGAGCATTTTGATAGTTTATAACAACAAATGCACGGCAAAACATCAATACAAACTTTAGCTGCAAAACTTTTAACAATTATAAACTTTAATTGCAAACAATTAAACATTCAACAACAATATATAAAGCTTGCTCAAGGCTCCGAAGGGCTTGTGGCCTCCCCGGAAGAGATAGGTGGGTTCTTACAATGGCAATCACAATTATCACATTTGCGAGGACAAAACATGTGAATTAACAATGCAATCATAAGGATAAGGCAAGAGCAAGCAGTGCCAAATAATAAATCGCAATACGATATGACATTTTGGTATTTACAAGGACGATGGACGCTGATGTTCCTCGTGGTAGACTGACAACCACGTTCTTCAGGAAAACTGGACGTCTCCCAGAAGGCCGAAGCACTTCCTTCCGGAAGGGTTGGGTCGCTCCTTTTTATTAAACAATTCACACTACTGATGGTGTAGCACGGCGTATAACACGGATTTGTTCAACACCATCAGGTGAAATGATAGATACAAACTGCATGTTAGCAACAACACTATGAATCAACCATATAAAACATGGGATAATACATGACAAAAACAATAACATAGCAAGTCCACAAAACAAATAAAACAAAATTCTCTTAATCCATCGGCCGCCTGGTAGCCAAGAAAACCAGTCGGTGTCCCAGGTTTTCCAGGTCTGGACAGGAACATGGCTCAGTTTCCACATTTCTGTGGCGATTTGTTTAACAATCTTGCCATCGTCATCAATCTATAAGCAACAATTAAAATCATTCAGTTTGCCACAAACACCTCCTTCCTCAGCCAATAGGTAGTCGAGAACCATACGATGCTGAAAGATTGCTGTCCGCATTTGTGTGGCCTGATCTGCCAACAGATCGAGGGCATCAGCTGTTTGGTTGGTAATGATTTCTAATACTGCTTGCAGTCGAATTATGCAATTTAGGTTGTAAATGGGTTCTCGAGCACCACTAATTAGTTCATGAGGGTTCCAGGTGGCAAGCCCATAATGTTGAATGATACGTTGAGTAGTCCACTCATTTTTGCACCATGATTGTTCACTTGCACTAGTTAAAGCAGTATCGATAAAACGTTTTTCTCCAATTAGATCATCATACACTTTAATGGTCAATTGGTTACTGTCTGTTTCTGGAAGCAAGAAAAATAGAGGACGGATCGCCCCAACATAACATACTCCTGACCAATTTGCGGGTAACAACTTATATGCATGGTGTCCACAAATCCAATAATGTCCCTTCAGGGCAACAGATCCATTGGCTGGATGACTGGAAAAAAATTTTTTTAAAGAATAAATTTGATGCCCAGGAATTCAAAATTAAGGTAACACTTAGAACACAGATACTTTAATGAGAGAAAAAGTATAGATTATACTGCTAAATGTGTAATTTCAATTGAATGATTGAATAATTCATCGCTAGGTGAGACTGATTATTATGCACTTTCTCAATTCTGATTTGAAAGATCTGAATAGCCTTACCGTAGCGATATTAAGAAATAAAGATGCTCCAAAAGTAGGAAAAGATCATTCAGCATATACTTTTGAGATGTTTGTGTTTGTGAAGGAGTTGTTGATAGTCACTTTAATCAGCTCTTCATCAGACTAGCAAAGGTGAAGATGGTAGGATCTAATAAAATATCTCATTAGCTAGATCTGGTACTGTTTCCAAATTTTATTCTTTGAAAGATGTAACTCCCTATTGCTGCTAGAAAACTAGCAAACTGAAAGAAACTTATAATTGCTTCTTC
The DNA here is from genome assembly GCA_013399715.1 of Alectura lathami. NCBI lineage: Eukaryota > Metazoa > Chordata > Aves > Galliformes > Megapodiidae > Alectura > Alectura lathami. The sequence continues at coordinate 229,060 of VXAV01003324.1, forward strand.
CCAAGCCAACTAGAGCTATAGCTTCATGGATTTCATCACTGAGATGAAAAACAATGCACATGGAAACATAGTAGAGGCTTATTTTAAAACTACTTTAAGCTGTTAATATAGATAAAGGAATTAGGAGAAAAATCTCTTATCAACAGAAGCTGACCCACTTCAATATCTTGGTCTATATTAAATATAAAAGAGCAAATTCTGATGAAATTATGATACTCTTGAGAAATAACAGCACCTCTTCTGAACTGATTTTCATTGATTTGCACTGAGACTTTTTCTTTCAGTATGTTAATGCTTGTTACTGCAATTTTTGTAACACTGATGACTCCTAAGTAGCTCACTAAGTTATATGCAAAACAGGGAGAGAATGTGAGAGGAAAAACAGAAACAGAACAAAACATTACAGAAAAGGTCAAATCTTTAAAATAAGATCAAGGGTTGGAAATATTCAATAATGGATACAATTTAGGAGCTAAAATTAATTTCAGAATGAAAGTTTATGTTTCAGAGTTGTCTCTGTTTTTGCAAATTATGGATAAATTTGTGAACCATACTACTAAGAAGGTAAAGTTACTGTGATGCCATCACTGCTGTATCCTGTGGTGACTACAGATGTCCAATTTCTAGCCTACTGAATTTGGCAGTGATTCACAGATAGCAGTAGTTCATTAAGGAACAAAGTGTTCTATAGGCCAGAAAATATGAGTATAAACAGTGAGGATTAGGAAGGAAGAGCAGGATTAAAAAAAAAAAAAATAAATGAAAAAAAGACAAATAGGACCAAAGAGTTAGGAAAAAATAGCAGTTAAATATTTTCATTTAATCTTAAGCAACATATCCTGCATTGTGAAAAATAGTGAAAATGATTGTTTTAAATGACAAATCAAAAGTAATTCAACCCAGAAAACTGTATATAATTATTTTACTCAGATTCATCTTGGTTTCATCTAAAGATACAAGTTAATGTATTTATGAGTTTTCCAAAGTACGTATCGTCCACTTACCTCTGCTGCATTTGAAGACGCAGCTAACACCAGTGGACTTCAAGATCCAGGGGAGTGCTCCCTCCCAATGTGCTTACAGCTGGCTCCAGTGCACTCTCAGCTCCTGGTTCCTCCTGTCAGTCCAATGGATACAGCTGCTGCAGTTCTTATCTGCAAGATAAGAATAATACTTCTTATCTGTGTCACTTGTGTAATCATATTGCTTTAAGCAATAATACTTTTCTTTCTGGGTGTTGATGTCCTCATGCTCACCAGCAGGACACTTGACGTTTGCTAGTAACTAATAGAAACACACTCTGATTTTGGGTAGGATTCACCTTCTAAATCAGACTCGTAAGGCTGCTTGAACATAAATTTCCAGGGCAGTGTACCATTGCATAGTATGCTGTGGCTGCCAACTATTTCTCTAGAAGCATCTGTGCAGAGTATTACCCTGTTCAGGAACCTCTATGTGGGCAACTTCATCATTCTGTTAAATTCTGCAGCATAAATGATTGTCCATGACCTAGGTATCTAAACTCCCACTATAGTCAATAGCAATCTAGTCGACAGAGTCATTAGAGATACAGAGCTATAAAGCTATCCTGAAGCAGATGTCTACTCCGGGAAGAAATAAATAGGTCCCTAAACTTCATTGACTGTATTGGCTGCATCTTCATTGACCATGATGGGAGCTTAGACAGCAGTTTACATGTTTTATGCTATATTGTTATCACAAGGATTTGCATGTCTGAATCTGGAACTAAATTTAATGCTTAAAGATGCTTGCAGATTTTATTTTTAATTTTTTTTTTTTTTTGGTGGATGTGATTAAGTAAAACTACCTATCTGATGGGTTTCTATTTGCTTTTTTGTTGTTGTTGTTGGCTTTTCTTTCATATTTTGAATGAATAGTAATATAATCTATATTGAACAAGGTAAGAATTCAAATGAAATTTCATTGAGTTCTATCCTAAGTATTACTATCTATTATTATATTTTCTAGACAGTTTATGCTAGTTAAAAAATGTGGTTTTATATGTATTCTGCTAAGAACTTTCCTTTTGTCTGTCATATACAACTTGTCATGCATTGTATTTTTTATATGTATGAGATGGATACAATTAATAATAATGCACCTAGTATTCTTAAACTGTTTCTTTTGATATAGGCAAAAGTTAGATAATTCTGTGGAGTACTAGCTATTAAAAAGTGCAGGATAAATACAGACTATGCAATCATATGTAGCTATTGCTCCACCTAAGGTATCACTATGCTTCTTTAGAAAGGAGATATGTAAAACGCTCGTAATCGGGCATTTTTATTCCCGTTCTTGAGTGTGCTCCTTAGTCTCAGTCAATACAGCTATGCTGAACCGGATTTTGCTGGAGTAGAGCTAATTTTCTTCACAGTAGCTTGTATGTTGCTGTGTTTTCTCTTTGTGATGAAAACCAGTGTTGATAACACACCGATGATTTAGTTATTGCTGAACAGCTTTTACACAGAGTAAAGGTCTTTTCTGTTTCTTACACTGCCCTGCCAGCAAGAAAGGTGAGGGTGCAAAACACGATATGAGAGGACACAGACAGGACACATGACCCAAACTGACCAAATGGACATCCTATTACCTGACAGCATCACGCTCAGCACTAGAACCTGAGGGAAAGAAGGGGGTGGGGGAATGTTTGGAGCACTGGTGTTTATCTACCCAAGTAGCCATTATGCGTGATGAAGGCCTGCTTCCCTGGAAATGGCTAAGCACCTGCCTGCCGATGGTACGTAGTGAACAAACGTCTTATTTTGCTTTGTACACATAACTTTTACCTGTTAAATATCTTTATCTCAACAATATGAGTCTTCTCAGTTTTACTTTTATGATTCTCTCCCCCATCCCATGGTGGGGGAATGAGGAAACAATCGTGTGGGGCTTAGCTGCCTACCAGTGATAAAGCACAGCACTCAATGAAAAGGAAAAAAGATTTTGCCATGAATGTCAAAAGTCTTGATAAGATGCTCAGAGATGTGGTAGAACCTGTATCCCTGAAGGCACTCAAAGTTTGACTGGACATGAGCTGAACAGTTTTGAACAGGAAGGTGGCCAGAGGGTAGCTGGGTGTCTCTTTCAAACTATGTGATTTTGATTCTATGATTTTGAGTTGCCTTTTTGTCTTTTTTTTTTTTTTTTTTTCCCTCTTTAAAGAAATGAGATAAAAACAAGACCCAGTTCTCATGTTTTGTTCAGAATTTTATCATGAAAAATATGATGAACTTCTCTCATTTCTCTCTAAAGGGAAAAATCATACTTTTATTAGATCAACTAACACCAGTTGAAAAACATACAAGCTTTAGGCACATAAGTCATTTTTAATATCAAAAAGTATTTCAGACTGTGTTCCAGAACTTTGATTTTCCAGTCGTCTAAAATAGGTGTCGACTCAAAAATGATGTGACTTCAACAAGGCCACATAAGAGAGAAGCTCTCTATGGAAACAAGAATTTTGAAAGTTCGGTCTCACT
>VXAV01003324.1:232600-244260 GCA_013399715.1 Alectura lathami
GTGGAAAGAATGCACATTTTTTCTCAACTTCTCTATGGTAAATATTAGACCTCAGTTGGTCTAATAGAAGATTCTTCTTTTCCCTTATACCCTTGTATTATATCTAACTTTAACCCATCAAAGCTAGTGCAACACTGTCATTTTTCCTGCTGCATCTAGTAGAAGACAAATTCATCAGACTGGCAGAATTCAAAGTGAAACGTTAGTGGTTTGAAATCAAAAGCGTCTATAAGCACTGAGTGAGGAGTCAGGGCTTCAGAGATTTTGTTTTCATCATTCCAATAAAAGATCACAAGAATTAATGAGAGAAGCTATGCCATTATTAGATTATTATTAGATTTAATTATCTGGATATTTAATCAGTTTTCATCCTCATTTTATTATTACAAATGCGAATGTTACTTTGCATGTAGTTGTTTCCACAGAACCTGGGAAACAAAATTTGATTGAAACAAAGGAAAAAGATCTGTATTTAAGAGGAACACATCTATTGAATTCAAACTGATCAGGCCAAGGAGAAGAAAAGAATGGCTCGAGATTGTAGAAGAACAACAAAATCAATCTGCAGTTCCTGCTCTACTCACTAAACATAAAAATAATGTTTCTGTAAACCTAGGCATGTTCCTGACGAGGCATGGAGGAACACGTAGAGCTGGTACTAAGACAGTGATTTCTTCTTTCCACTTTATTGAGTGAAAATGTAACTATCTCACTTCTTTGGGCTATATATATGTAAATGTGTGTATATATACATATAAGTATGTGTATATATATATACACACACATATCTAAATTTTCATATATCCTGAAACAATAGTTCTTAAATATGAATTATTCAATCTAATTAAAGAATCAGCAGAATTCTTATCTGCCAGTAGTCTCAATCCAAAACTGACAGTCTAACAGAGATGCCCCATATCTACTATTTAGATTTTGATTTTCTCTGCATACACAGAGTGACCATTTGCTGCAAAATCTGGTTGCTTCCTGCCCCAGAGCAGATGCACTTTGAACTAGAGAGGACTACTGTTGTTAACTGTTCCAAAGGCCACTGTAGCATGGATAAATGGGAGATATACCACATTATTTTTAGATGTTTATCAATTTTCCTAAGACATTCTGCCAGGAGGTCAATGGGAGATTTAGTCCTTAAGATAAATGTGTCCTTAACAACACATAGCAAGGTTGGACACAGGCATGGGTTAGGGCTTGCTCATGGATGATCTGTGTGCTCGTTAGTTCAAAATTACTACATAGTTTCTCCCTATTGCAGATAATATCCAACGTTCTACAACATTTCTTTTGGAGGTGGTTGTCCCTGTTTTGATGTTTTCATTCACATCTTACCATTTTCCGCTGTTCTAGTTCTCTGTGATTTTTAATGTACTATTTCATTTTAGGTTATGGCATTCTCTGAAGGCTGGATCTTGCATTAGATGGGATGTATTTCCAGAGTGAAAAAGTTTTTAACAGTATCCTATGTTGGCTATTATTTTGAAATGAATTTTTTATAAAAAATAAAGGAGAAGTGTAGAGTAAGTTTTTGTTTAGAGACTTTTTATTCAAACAAAATAAGAGATTTGAATTGTATAAATTTGTCAAAATTTAAAATTGTTATTGATTTTTTTAAATTAGAATTTCTGACATGGAACAGTTAAAGAATTGAATTATTTTTTCAGTGTTTTCAGTATTGTATTTTCTATAATATTTTCTAAGTGAAACTTTAACTTTCCCTAGTGTGTAGATATTTACAGATTTTTGTATCTTATTTGAAACACAAAACATGTGCAGTTCTGTATTGGCTTAAAATCTTAATATTCATGAGTGCAGAGAGGGGAGAGTCAGTGTGTTTTTACTGAGTGAATTTTTAAGTCTTGCAAAACCCAGAAGCCTAACTACTTAGATAACCATATACATACACAACATTTTTCCTTCTTGGGGCAAGGACTTCCTGCAAATTTGTGTGTGGAGTTTAATTAATTAATTAATTAATTTATTTATTTTTAATATATAGGGTAGATTTGCACAGATTCTGATGTCTCTTGAAAGAGAAGCCAACATTGCACTGGGATTTTGTTTTGATGGTAAGTGAGAGGTAGTTAGGTAGTCTATTAAGATGGCAGTTCCCTAACTTATGTCAGTCTCAAAAATATCTGTGATTCATTCTATCTGGAGAATACTATCATTGTTTTCTCTGTTTCCAATGATGAAAATAACTCTTGTAGTAACAACACAAGAGTGTGTTACATAGATATATTATTTTTCAATAACAAAATAATCTGCTTCATCATTCGGGATGTACCAAGTTTTATTGTGCATTGACCACTTTGACATAAATAGCTGTAGCCCAGAGATAGGAAAGAGCCTGTATCAGGAAAAAAACAAAACAAAACAAAACAAAAAAAAACCAGTTAAAATAATTGTGAAGAGTCTCTGTTTCAGTTATGTATTCCATGAATTCATGAACTCCTAGTGCACATTTCAAGATTCAGTATAGAAAAGACAAACAATGGCTACAACAAATGGCAGAGTCTATTTTTTTTAAGACAATTTGTGTTTGCCTATGAGTATAAGGAGTAAGTAATTCAACTAGATTTATTTAAGTATGAAAGAATTAAGTATAAAGATAGAATTCAGCTCCCTTAGGTGATCAAAAGAGAGCTTTATTAATGAAAGATATTACTATGCAATAGCTATGGAAATGCTGTTTCCCTGTCTTGAAAAGTGAATCAATTTCTTACAGTTAGAAAAGTAAAAGTAGGACCATCATGACTTAAACAGTTCAATTCCAGTGTCTGAGAGATCATAGGGAAAAAAAAAAAAAAAACTATTTAAGAGACAAACACTCCTTGGTTTGCGGCTTTGCTGTATGTTATTTTCTGAGTGTAACACATTGTAATATCCAGAGTATTCACAGCAGCACTAAAATAAAAGAAGATAACTTTCTTTCTTTCTTTCTTTCTTTCTTTCTTTCTTTCTTTCTTCCTTCCTTCCTTCCTTCCTTCCTTTCTGTCTTTCTTGTTTTTTTTTTTTTTTTTTTTTTTTTTTTTTTTTTTTTTTTTCTCCCCAGCCTCTAGGCTTCCTAATACATAATCTTTAGATATCAAATGTTAGGTTTCAAGCCAGGCATGTGTTAAAAAGGTTACAATCCAACTTCCAAACCCAGGAGCACAATGAAAGGAATGCTGGCTAGCTAGTTCTGCAGAGTTTGCATTTTGGATACCAGAAAAAGAAAAAATGGCCAAATATGGAAACCATCTTTTTTTCAAGAGGTCATGCTCATGGAAGTACAAACCTCTAGAAGTTCATTAGCCATTTTGAACTTCCAGGCCAGAAGCTATTTCCAGTAAGGGGAACGATTATCAACAGAGAATTAGAATGCTACTATCTAATTTCTATGAATGGACCAATACTTTCAAATGCAAACAGTTTTAAATTTTGGAATTTAAAACTAAATATAGAAATTGACACATAGTGATGCTGTTCTCAAGTGCTGAATATCCAAAATTCTTGCTAGTTTAATGGGAGCTTAAGGAAGAAATACTCCATGGAGCTGAAATGCAATTTATCTTTAATAGCAGTCTTCACGCACCATAGCACAAAATGCTTTTCAAGAAAGGCAGACATCTTGCCTCAATCCTAACACTGTACATTCAGCACTGCTTTGGATTTAAAGATGGCAAAAGATACTATATTTCACCCAAAATCATTTAAGAAAGGTTGTAATGTTTCTTGTACATGTACTTATTAAAATGCTTTATAGAAAAACAAGAACAGTGAGGAAGCGCTTTTGAACATGATGTGAGAGCTACTGATTGTCTGCTTTATTATTTGGTGGCTGAGGTGATCTTTAATTCCCTTATGATAAGAAAATATCATTAGCTGGTGTACTTGTTATATTTTCATATGCTGCTCTCAGGGTTCTCAGAAAATCAGTTTGTGCCCTGAGGGCACCAGCAGCACTGACTGTCCGTCAGCAACCCCCCAGAGCTCACCCACCCTGCCTAGGACCATTCATCATCCCCTGCCCCAGCAGGGCCATGATCCATCTCCCAATTGCCCTGCCCTGCTTGGCCACGGCCCCTGCTCAGCCACGCTCATCCACAAGTCCAGTCCCCTACCCAGGCTCAGCAGGTCCCCAGGGAGGTGTCTGAGGCTGGGACTGGTGCCCCCATCTGCCATGCTCCTCCAGGGGAGGTGGGACAGATCCTGGCTGCCAGGCTCTGCCCTTGATTCTCCACATGGGGAGCCCCTGCTCCTGGTCCGCACTCTATGCCCTGACCATTAGCTACCTTAATGACAAATCTCAGCAAATAAGTAGATAAAGATGAATTATGATAGCTGGAATGTAGTATGCAGAGTACCTGCGGCAGTAAACAGTTTGTATGTGTGTCTTATATCCAAATAAAATAGGAAATAAATGGTTGCAAGGTTTTATCCAGTAGCTCTTCTAAATATATGCCAGTAGCTTGTAATTGATCAAAATATGCTTTCTCAAACCGCATCCAGACAGGTTTTGAACAGAGTGAGATGTAATAACCCCAAAAAGCATCTCTTCCTTTTACTTCATTACAACTCAAATAGCTGAACATTAATAAACCTTTGCTGCCTTAAAGAAATGATTCTTTTTAAAAGAGGCCATGGATTCTTGTGGACTTGCACTTATGTATCTGAATAACATTTGTTTTCTAATGCTTAATATCAGATAAAGTGGGAAGTGATCAAAGTCTTTGAAAATTTCCAAATTTAAGCCAAAATGTGGGTGTTTGGGGCTTTTTCTGACCTGCTTTCTCTACCATTTTATTAACAAGTGAGTGCATGGTTAAAATTTTAACTCCTGTAAAATTAAAGCAAAGATTTAGGGACCAAAATTTAAGAAACAAAATAAAAGGCCCCGACCCTGTACATCTTGGTGCCAGCAATATGCCTGTATGACACCCTCTGAGTTCAAATAGAAGAGCCTTTCCTTCAAAATTTCTGCCTTAAAGATTTCAAGACTTGGAAATGAGGAAGAACACAACTTGGGAAGAGGATAATGAAAGTTTCATCTTGTTTCACTAGCAGGTTTTTAATTTCCATGATATATATTTCCTTTACTACCAACATTTTTGATGGATTTGTGACATCTTCTGAGCACATGTATCTGGCAAGACTTTAACAGAATGTTCTCTTTCAAGGTTTTCAATGCAGTTCAGAAATGTCTTTTATCAGGTCATCACAAATAGTTCAAAGCATAGCTTTTCCCAGTCTGGAAAGGAACAGATCAATAGCTCCAGGAGGGACAGGAGCTGTTCAGACAGCAGGACATCATCTGCTGTTCTGCCTTGATATCAATGCAAAGATGTTGAATCAACTCAGCTGTTTTTATTGCTGCGTTCTTGTTTAAAAAAAATGCAATGGAAAGCGGGTTTTGGAGGAAAAGTGCTGGTTTTAGCCATTAAACCATTTAAATCAACAATAATCAACAATCAGGTACCCGTAAGGTGGCATCATAACATCTTCAGACACTTCTAGATGACTGTGTTCACATACCAAGGATATAAAGCACTGTCTGTTGCCTACATATCTTCTGGGGGCACAGAGCTGTGAAAGCAGAAACATCATGCAAAGAAGGCATACTCGCAGATACATTCCTGGATTTCCTTTACTCAGAAGGACACTTACAGTTCCATCCTTCCAGTCAGCATCTTGGTCTGAGACTTGAGTGATCACAAACTGCAGTTTAGTAATTATATTCCTTCTCTTAGAAAATGGGAATGGTACCAGTAGGATCAAAGTTTGCCTCCTCCTGCCCTCTGCTGGGAGATTGATTAACAGTGAGTGAAGCCTGGAGGTCTTAAGCTCCAAGGGAGTAACAAAATAAAACAAACGTAAAGCCCCGACCCCTCTGTTAGATTGGCAACGTGCATTGTCAGAATGCAAGCTTGTAGCTTGCCTCCTCTGACATCAAGTGCCAGCTGGAAAGTCTTAAATTTCTCATTGCTATCTACAACTTCCTGAGGAGGGGAAATGGTTCTCCCTGGTAACCACTACAGGACACACAGGAACAGTACAAAGCCACACCAGCGGAGGTTCAGACTGAACATTAGGAAAATTTATTTTCCTTGAGGGTGCTCAAACAGTGGAACAGGCTTCCTAAAGCTGGTCAGTCCCCAAGCCTGTCTTAAAGAGGCATTTCAAGAATGCCCTCAATTACATGTTTTAGCTTTTTGTTAGCCCAGAAGTAGTCAGGCAGTTGGACTACATTATCTTTGAAGGTCTTTTCCAACTTTCTCTTTCCTTTCCTTTCCTTTCCTTTCCTTGCCTTGCCTTGCCTTGCCTTGCCTTGCCTTGCCTTGCCTTGCCTTGCCTTGCCTTGCCCCGCCTTGCCCCGCCTTGCCTTGCCCCGCCTTGCTCTTGCCCTTGCCCTTTTCTTTTGTTCTTATCCTATCCTATCCTAAATGAAGACACAAAGAGCTGTTGAACTCACTTGTATTAGCAGTTCTGTTGAAACAATCACGCTCTACTGTCTCTGGCCTGAAGTTCAACACTGCCATAATACCACCTAGTAGACCTAGTATTTTTATGGTTTTGTTGTTCTTCTGTTGTCACGATAGGCAAGCTGTTTCCCTACTTCATCCCAGCAGAGCCTGAAGGAAAATTGTCCCCTGACTATTTGTGTTCTCTTGCTGTATCTAGGTATTATAGTCTATACATTATAGTCAATAGCTCCTGGGTACCACTGAGCAGAGGAAAGCTTGTTGCTCAATTCACATAATTTCCTCCTTCCCTGCTTTTTGTATTAGTTCTTGGAAAGAGGTAGAAGTGTCCTAAGAATTTGTAGGTATGCTCTGTCTCTGCATATCCATGTTTTACTGTCCTTGTATACATATGTGAACTGGATTTGGAGTAGCAATGTAATTAATTACCTCATTCATCTGCTCTCCCCTGTTAGATGGCATTGTTAACCTAACTTGGTCAAACCTGGCATAACAAAGTGTTTTTTTTTGTAGGCAGATTAAATTGATAGGCTAACTGCTGTTGCTCTAGTACTCAGCACTCTGTTTCAGGGGAAGTATATTCTGAAAGAGCTAAGTCAGCTCTACAGTCATTCTGGGAAGGTCAAAAGGCTGTCTCAAATATTCACATGAAAGAAATGGCTATTTATATGGTGCTCCATGTATATGGTTTATCTCACAGCTCCTCAGGGATGCCTATATAAAATTATTTTTGTGGGAAGAAAATCCTATTGAAACAAGCAGGTCAGGAAATGCTCCACATTTTGGGCATTTTTGCTTTTCTCAACGAAGAACTGATAAGAACAAAAGTAGCTGTAAAACTTAAAATGCAAGACTTGGGAAAAAATCTTGTTCTGCAGTCTTTAGTTGCTGGCATACATCTTATCATAGGAAATACCAGGGAAGAGAGAAAGTGCTGATCTGGCAGTGGGAGAAGTGAAGTAGAACTGCTAGTGGTCAGAATTTTAGGTAGAAAAATAGCCATGCATTTGTTGTCCTCCTTCCATTTTCTTTTAAGCCTATGGTGAGACTCTTTTTTGAAACATTCAGGTATTCTATCTAAATGGAATGCTGTAAAATCTCACCTTTGACTAATAGTCCACAAGTTAGGCATATACCTTCACAAATGTTTGAATCTGTGACCAGAAGTCCTATCTGCTTTTTGTTACAGAGCCTCTGACCCACATTGTTCCACTGACCACTAAGGCTCATCTTATGAAAGAATCTTCCATGATTCTGGTATGGATTTCAAAGAAAATGGGATCACCCCTTAAATACAAATAGCATCAATGAACATTTACTAGACTGCTCTGTGATATGGATTTTGGTATTCTAATGAGAGCACATTATGTAAAATATCCATGTTTTCATCGTTCCAATAAAATAAAATACTGAGATACAGTTTGCATTGTACTACATGGTTTTAATATGTGCTTTTATTCTGATTCATCATAATTCTTTTCACGGGTTTGCTTTACAAGGAAATTGCTTGGAAAAGAGGCTGTGCTTTTTTCACACCTAGGAGTGTGATCCCATCTCTATGGAATTTCTACAGAGTTACTAGGATGCATGTTTTGTCTTTGCCTCTGCTATAATATGTGAGACCACATATTCATCATCACAGGCATATAGAAATGTCTCCACAGCCAGAATAAAATGTCAGTCAGGAAGGTGACATTATTCATACTAAACTGCCTGTTTGCAATTGAGATATACTGGGGAGAGCAGAAATACAGTCAAGGGTAACTGGGGGAGACACGTATGACATGTGAGCCTCAGACTTAGTCGTTTTGCTCTTCATCTTCCTTTGTATGGCAGTGGTGCTAAAAGCAATGATATACACAGTACAATATAAATATTGCTCCTATTTCACAGAAGTATGATAATCAAAAAATTGCAATTTCTTGTCTGGAGTCTTTTGTCATTTATCATAATTTGTTTGGGGATGTAAGCAAAATGTAGTTAATGATTTTAAGTGGACAGTGACTGTGAAAGTAAATGTAGCCTTTCTTTTCCCTGGGTCCTGTTCGCATAGTTTTCCATTATGGAGCCCATAGCTATTTTCTTCTGAAGCCTTGAACTTACTAAGCATAACCATTTGGGGTAGAATTCGGCATCATTTTAGCAAATAGGACTAATGGATAGGCAGTGTCATAATAGCCACATCCTCTCATTGCAAAGCTTTATTATGCTTTTCCTTGGAAGAAGAATCCACTCCCAGCCCTTGTTCTAAATGATGATAAAAAGATATAACTCCACTTGGAATACAGTTTGGAAGAGACACGATGTAAGTCCATTCTGTTACTACCTCCCTTTTCATGTTGTGATATTTTTTAAAGAAGATAGTCTAAAATGTGTTATTGCTAAATAACAACAACAACAATAAAAAAACAGAATCTTTCCAAGCAATTCCAGATAAATTTCAAAATCTCTGTGTCTGCATTTCAAAAACATCATGAATTATGCAGTTGAGCTTCCTGTACTTAGGGAAACTGCAGGGGTCAGCACAGCCATCTTCATAGAATGAACTCATCCTGAGAAAATCACCTTCCTCCCATATCAAATAGAAAGGATAGTCCCTAATTCGACAACCACAGGATTTGAATTTAGAAGACTCCCTGCTCCCTTAAAGTCATATTTTACCTTGAAGTAAAAAGCTGGAACAAATTCATTGAGCTTACTTGGTATGACAGGCTATAATAGTAAGGATGAATGCAGTTGTCTGAAGGCCTTTAAATACAATTGTTATAACTTTGAATTGAATTTATTAGCTTTCTAGGCCAACAGCGTTAGTCCTGAACTGAGAATGAACCTATAAAGAGTAAATGTAACTACATANCTTTAATACTGTGGCTATGATACAGTGCTGAATTATTAATAAAATCATCTGAACCGAATTTTTAAGGCAGTTCTGTAGAATAAATAAGTCTAGGAAGAGATGTGAAGAGCATAAGCCACTTTATACTCCCCAGAGGCATGATACAACTGCCAGTCACAGCACCTGAGTATAAACATCTAAGCAGTAATATCTGCTAGTCAGTCAGACTACTGGAAAGGGTTTCATAATCAATATATGCAGTGGAGAAGAAGATTTTTTTCTCTACTGGTCATCTCTGAATTCATAGAAACTTTTATTTCTCTTCGGTGGCTTCATATATATTTAAGAACAAAATCCTCCAGGAAGATAAAGCATTGATGAGGCAGGTAACCATTTTTTGAGTACTCTCCTCCTTAAATAAACTGACACAAAAATCAGCAGAAGCTTAAGAAGTGCAAGTGTGTTATTAATAAGAAAAAAAAAAAANAGCTTACTTGGTATGACAGGCTATAATAGTAAGGATGAATGCAGTTGTCTGAAGGCCTTTAAATACAATTGTTATAACTTTGAATTGAATTTATTAGCTTTCTAGGCCAACAGCGTTAGTCCTGAACTGAGAATGAACCTATAAAGAGTAAATGTAACTACATACTGGAGGAAAACTCTTGAGTACAGAACATGCCTAGCTACAAAAGCAACATGCAATTCAAATAGTAGAACAGAAAAATCATCAAGTAATATCTGGTTGTAAAGGTAGACATTTCTCAGGAAAAGAGTCTCTCAATACTTTAATACTGTGGCTATGATACAGTGCTGAATTATTAATAAAATCATCTGAACCGAATTTTTAAGGCAGTTCTGTAGAATAAATAAGTCTAGGAAGAGATGTGAAGAGCATAAGCCACTTTATACTCCCCAGAGGCATGATACAACTGCCAGTCACAGCACCTGAGTATAAACATCTAAGCAGTAATATCTGCTAGTCAGTCAGACTACTGGAAAGGGTTTCATAATCAATATATGCAGTGGAGAAGAAGATTTTTTTCTCTACTGGTCATCTCTGAATTCATAGAAACTTTTATTTCTCTTCGGTGGCTTCATATATATTTAAGAACAAAATCCTCCAGGAAGATAAAGCATTGATGAGGCAGGTAACCATTTTTTGAGTACTCTCCTCCTTAAATAAACTGACACAAAAATCAGCAGAAGCTTAAGAAGTGCAAGTGTGTTATTAATAAGAAAAAAAAAAAAGAAGAGAAAAAGAATTTGTGGCACAATTTCTTCATATAGAAATAGAAGAGACATTCAAATTAGTTTGTGTTGCTTATTTCAAAGATTTAGTGCAAGGCTGTTAAATGCCTTAGTCTCACTTTATATACGAAACCAAAAGAAATTTATCACACTGAGAGTTAGGTAGCAACTGTTGTCTGAATTTTAGTTCAAGCTATAAATCAAAAGCAAGTTTGACAGGCAAATTGGGAAGTATAGAATCTCAAGAAAAAGAAAAAAAAAAAAAAAGAAACCATATTTTTTTTGAACAATACTTATTTTTTTTCTTAAAATGTCTTAAAATGTTCAATTGAAAAAAAAGGAAAAGATAAACAATTTCTAACTGGATAATACTATTACAGAAATCTAGACCTCTAAATTCCTGAACCTCTAAATTCCAAGATTCATAGTTTTCCTACAATTGTCCTGTAATTATATAAAGAAACACACATCTATGCACACCCACTAAGAAAAAAATACTGTTATGCTTTACCATCTAAATAACAAATGTTTTTAGCCATGGATGTCTATAATTTTAAAAAAGGAAAAACCTGATTTATTGACATGTTTGCAAAGGGCAATGCTGGCACAGGAAAACAGTCACTGCCCAGGTGTTGACAGGCATCCATATTGCAAGAGTCCTTGCAGCAGCATCTTCTTCTGTATCAGGTGACACTCTCCAAATTCTGCTGAATTTTTATATCCAGCTGGGCTCTGGTGCTGTGTAAGGGCTCATCATTTACATGATCTACTGCTACTGTTCATCTCAAACTGCATACATACAAAACATCTTTTAATTATCCTAGTTATGTACAAAATAATTACCAGGGCTCCAAGGGAACCAACAGGTTTTAATTGCCTTGACCAGCCTTACTTGAGATCCACACCCACTGCCCCAGAGCCACTTAGAACCCAGTCTTTGCTTGAAGGAAGCTGTAAATGTTCTTGTTCTCAGACTCATCTCCAGCATTTTCCTTTGAACAGGCCTTGGATCCTTATTTTCAGCCCCATCGTATGTGTTGTGGTTTAACCCTACAGGCAGCTAAGCACCACACATTTATTCTCTCACCCCCCCC
>VXAV01003326.1:4650-22840 GCA_013399715.1 Alectura lathami
AAAAAAAAAAAAGGCCATTTAGGATGGGTTACCTTAATCTTCAGAACTCCATGCCTCAGAAGCTGGGAGTTCCTCTATTAGTCTCGTGATAGGACTAATGGAACAAACACATTCCTTTTGGTGGAGTGTTGTTTTAGGGAAGGTTCCTGTAATGACTGTCCAATTTTACAGGCCCTGAACTATTACTGTGCTCACAGGTTCCACTATATAATATCGCGGCTAGAATCTTCACTTCCCCTGCATTGTGCAATAGTTTTGTTATCCCTGTTGCTGTTATATACATTAAGTCCCAAAGTACAGAACCTTGTGCCTTAAGGACATCCTGAGCAGTCAATTTCTCAGAATTTCCTTGAATCCTCTACATCCTGTTCTCCAGTGTTTTTATTTCTACATAAATTTAATGGCCAATACAGATTTCTGATAATGAGAAATATGCTGCCCAGTGGAAGTCACACAGCTATCACCTTAAGCTGAAATAAATATTTTAGTCTTTCTTAAGGCCTAATCTTAATCTTAATCTTTTTAAGGCTTAATTTTCCAGGGTGATGGGCAATACCATCCCTCTCTCAGATCTATCAGTCTACCCTAATTTCTGGGTTCCATTTAGGCTCAAAACTCATTGCAGGTCTTATGTCCTGATATACCTAAATAATTCTGGTTCTGTTGAACATGTCTGAAGTAGAGCCTTTTCTTTCCTTTGCCCAGACATAACACTTGCAAAATCTCACAGGGTTTTTTGTTGTGATCTTTTGCTATGGGCAAGACAAATGCAAAATTATCCTTGTGCTTTTCTGTACTACATAAAATATAAGACATTTTTAATGACTTTCAGGCAATTAATTGCCAATCCTCGTAAGTAATCTTTTTACTTGTATGATTACATTTTCAGGGTGATGTTTGTTCTTTTTCCTTAGTAACTCATCATTCCTGGGAAGGAGTCCCTGCAAACATCTGTAAAGCGACTTCACTATCTTTTTTTCAGGCCTAAATCTGCTGCAGTGTTTGTGAAAGGTGTCCTGAGGTATGATGTGCTGAGACTATTATCTGTCATGTTGACAAATATGATTTCCTTCCTTTTTCTGCTCTCAGATCAGAGTGCACCTACCTCTCATTTCACACTTGAATTGTCATCTCAGCAAGCAAATATCTGTGAAGTTTTCTTGCTTTCTTAGAATATCTATGACAGTGTGATTCAGTTGTCTAAATGTTATAGTTCATGTAGTTATTATGAATAGCTATTAACACTTTACTGACCAAAAAACATCTTAAGAGAAGTGAAATTACCTCCAATGTTTAAGTAAATAAAGTTTTCAATGGCTCTGAGTAACAAACTTGTAAGAAACCGTCTTTAAACGGAATGAGAGGCAGTGATGAAGTCTAGTGGAGTAGGCTGAACGCTGATTGAATGAAATACCTACCTTTTGCATCGAAATAGAGCAGATACTTGCAGGAAATATAAGTCAGATTACTTGGTCAGTATGTTGATTGCACTATCACCTAATAACTGATCAATCTGTTTCAGAGACTCTGAACCACAGACAGTTTGGTGAATTCAGCTCTAGCATTATCTGTAGAGTTTTTAAAAACAGTTGACTGATAGCAGTGTAGCAGTGTAACATAACTGGTGGTACACTGAGAATCTTCTGCAAATTTAACATTACGAGACCTTATTAACTATATCTATTAATTCACAGCAGCTGCCTGTTGAGGCAGTCATTAACAGGCTTCATAACCATGCACTTTCTGAGTGACAGAACTAGATGTCTTTTAATTATTATTAATATTATTATTACATGATAAAGATTTTCCTTTTTAACTCTCATGAACAGCCAGGTTCCTACTTTCTTTGTCTATTTTTCCCTCTAGAAATTCATTTTATAATTAAAGGAATTTTTTTTAATTAGGAAAAATCCAGTGTTTTCTCTGTCAAAGATTTTTTCTTACATATTTGTTATTCCCTTTGAATCTAAGGTCTGGAGAGAAGAAGAGGAATTTTCTTTCTACCTTTTCCAAACTTTTTTTAAATTAAAGTGTCCCAATCCGGAATCGGGGGAGGTTTCTCTTCAACCCCAAGAGATGAAATTAAGGCACAAATGAAGTCAAATGCTGTGCAACTAAACTTAGAGTTATTATCAAAGGATTGAGAGAGAGAATAGCGATAGGACAGAGTGAAATGGAAAGGCAGAAATTAAGCAATAATTCAAGATAGGGTTTCAAGAATAGTCACCACACAGGAGGTCCGATAGATGTTCCAGGGATTCATTGATGGTCCAGGAGTCCAAGAGTCCGGGAGGTTGCTGGTGGCGTGTCGACGACGGCAGGCCGACAGTGGCAGGTTGAACACACAATCTGTCAAATCGTTGCAGAGTTTTTTATCTGGTCCGGCCACATGCTTGGTGATGAAACTTCCACTGGTTTGCTGGCCCATAGCTTCCACTCTTCTTGGCACTAAGAGGATGTGTGTCCCAAACAGTCCCGCCTGGCATAGCGTCCCATATCTTCACTCAGTTTTGAGCAATCTCTTGAGACATAACGTTTAAAACTTTACAGTTTCTTACATAAAGATATTTCTCATATCTATCCTTTTGACAAAGTTCCTCATACTTTATTTATTTACAGAACTTCTAAGTACAAAACCTCTGAGTTAAATGAAAGGCCTTTCCCACATTCCTTTCACAGAATCACAGAATCGCAGGATTGTAGGACTTGGAAGTGACCTCAGGAGATCATCTGTCCAACCCCCTGCAAAGCAGGTTCCCTGCAGCAGGTCACACAGGAAGGTGTCCAGGCGGGTCTTGAACACCTCCAGAGAAGGAGACTCCACAGCCTCTCTGGGCAGCCTGTGCCAGTGCTCCGATACCCTCACAGTAAAGAAGTTTTTCCTTAGATTTGTATGGAACCTCCTGCGTTCCAGTTTTTGCAAATTGCCCCTCGTCCTGTTGCTGGGCACCACTGATAAGAGCCCGGCCTCATCTGTTCTGGTCCTGCGTTTCAGATATTTCCATACACTGGTAAGACCCCCTCTCAGTCTCCTCTTCTCCAGGCTGAACAGCCCCAGTTCTCTCAGCCTTTCTTTGTACAGGAGATGTCCCAGGCCCCTGATGATCTTTGTGGCCCTGCGCTGGACTCTCTCTAGAAGATCCCTGTCTGTCTTGTACTGGGGAGCCCAGAACTGCCCACAGGATTCCAGATGCGGCCTCACCAGGGCAGAGCAGAGGGGGAGGATCACCCCCCTCACCTGCTGGCCCCGCTCTTTTCAATGCACCCTAGGATCCCCTTGGCCTTCTTGGCCACAAGGGCACACTGCCAGCTCATGGCCAAGATGTTGTCCACCAGGACACCAGGTCCTTCTCCTCAGAGCTCCTTTCCAGCAGGTCAGCCCCAGCCTGTCCTGGTGCATGTGGTTGTTCCTCCCCAGGTGCAGGACTCTGCACTTGCCCTTGTTGACCCTCGTCAGGTTCCTCTCTGCCCAGCTCTCAGCCTGTCCAGGTCTCTCTGAATGGCAGCACAGCCTTCTGGGGTGTCAGCCACTGCTCCCGGCTTTGTACCATCAGCAGACTTGCTGAGGGTGGGCTCTACCCCTACATCCAGGTCATTGATGAAGATGTTGAACAAGACCGGACCCAGCACTGACCCCAGTAGAACACCACTTCTAGGTGGCATCCAGCTGGATTCCACGCCAGAGATCACAGGCCTCTGAGCTCTGCCAGTCAGCCAGTTCCCAGTCCACCTCACTGTGCATTCATTTGCCCATACCTACTAAGCTTTGCTACAAGGATGTCATGAGAGACAGTGTCAAAAGCCTTGCTGAAGTCAAGATCTCCCCTCACCTACCCAGCTGGTGATGGCTTTGTAGAGGACCACCAGCTGGTCAAGAGATGTCCCCCTTGTGAACCCGTGCTGACTACTCCTGATAACCTTCTTTTCTTCCAATTGCTTGGAGATGTTCCCCAGCATAAGTTGTTCCATCACCTTTCCAGGGACAGAGGTGAGGCTGACTGCCCTGTAGTTGCCTGGATCCTCCTTCTTGCTCTTTGTGAAGACTGGGGCATCATTGGCTATCTTCCAGTCTTCAGGCACCTCTCCTGTTATCCAAGACCTTTCAAAGATGATAGCAATCACTGTAGCTAACAAATCTGTCAGCTCTTTCAGCACCTGTGGGTGCATCCCATTGGTACCCGTGGATTTATGAGGGGTGATCTTGTCTAGGCTCTCTCTGACCCTTTCCACGTTGACCAAGGGGAAGTCATCCCACTCTCCAGAGTCTCTTTCCTACCTCTAGTGTCTGGGATTCCAAAGGGGCAGTTTTAGGCATAAAGACTGAAGTCAAGAAAGCATTCAGTAGTTCCGCCTTCCCAGCATCCGCAGTTACCAAGCACCCACTTCATTCAACAGTGTGGGCCCACATTTTCCCTGGTATTCCTCTAGCAATTGATATACCTGAAAAAGCCTTTTTTGTTATCTTTGACCTTCTTAGCCAGAATCAGTTCTAAGCAGGCCTTACCCTTTCTGGTCACATCCCTGCAGGTTCTGTCAGAATTCATATATTCCTCGCAGGTGGCTAGGCCCTTTTCCCATATGTTATAGGCCTTCTACCCTTTAAGTTTTTCCATGAGCTCATGAGCTCTAGATAATTTTGTTTCCATAACCTTATATTTTTATTTAATCTATTTTTCTTCATTTTCCTATGTATTTAATATTATGAGGTCCAACAGTGTAAAAACCAATGTGACAACATTTCTTGAGAAAACAGTTATTCCTCAAATGCTAAGTCCAATTTTCAGTCCAGAAAACCTTCTGACTGTAGGAGATAATATTCTAAAGTAAGGTGAAATGTTAAATAATAAAACTAGCAAAAATGGGAATTAGTGGATATTAAGTGCTCAAAGTTGAATCTAGAAAATATAGGTGAATAATAAATGAAGCAGAATAAGGTCATTCATTCATTCAGAACCTTGTACCATGGCATTGCATATGCTACTTCTCTTTTACATTTTTCTCTGAGAGGATTCCAGGTCTTTTTGTTATTAAAGAGTATTTGTGATTCACCCTTGAATTTTGTTGTGGGTGTACTCTCACTGCACATTAGTATCAAAGATGTCTCATGGATGTTCAAACACTTTGTGGTCCAGAGAATGCTTGTGTCTATGCAGATGATCAAGGTATGTCCTTGTAGGTCTCAGTGTGTGGTGAGGACTCCTATTCACCCAGCACCAGCATGAAGAGCACAGCATGGTATTTGTAGTTTGTGCCAGTTCCGTACCCTATAACTCCCTGCTTCTTACCCCTGGCAGTATGGTTGTCATAGCTAACACTGTACTGGTGTAAGGGTTGGATGTTTCTTAGTTTTGATCAACTGAGCCTCTCTTGACAGCTTCCACTGCTTACTAGTCGTATTTTGAAACAGTTTCTACTTTTGTACAACCTTTTCCCCTTGTCTTCTCTTAAATTTGAAAACTTCCTGCAAATATCTTGTTAGCCTCTTCCTTTGAAATTTTTTTGATGAAATACAGGTGAAAATTTTATGACAGAAATCATGGAGAATGTACATAACAGTGACTGATGTTACCTACGTTTTCCATCTGTCTATCACACTGACACTGTAGGTGCTCTGGGATTAGGGCTGCCTTTCTGTGTTTTATGTCTGAAGGTTAGAAGAGGGATGCTCTTGTTTTCACAAACATGTTCTGATAACACTACCGTTTAAAAATGACAACAGTCTGCTACTAACAGAGACAAGCTATGTGTTTCTACTTCCAGTTTACTGGATTGGTAAATACTTTTCTTTTTGATGTGGAAACCAGCTTTTACATAATTTCATAGATGATTAAAATTACCAAATCCCTCCTATTATTTTCATATGAGAAAATGGGTAGGTAAATATGTAGTAAAGGATGGTGTAAGATTATGTACTCTGATAAGAATTAGACTTGATAAAGATTGTAATTAGTCTCTGCCACATCAAACCACGAGACTTACTGTAAAGAAAAAGTTTAAAATCCATAAAAAGCAAGCGTTACAGTAAAGAAAAGAAAAAGATCAGTGAAGTTTCAATTTCCTTGATTGGCTGATCATGAAAACAAAAGTGATTAAATGACATCATTTATAATTCAACCCAACTTATTCATGTTTGAGATGGTTGACTCACCAGCTCGACCTCTTCCACATTGACAATCATAGCAAAATAAAAATATGACAAAAATCAAAAATATGAAATCACAAAAACTGAAGCCTTCATAAAATTCTGTAGGGCTCCTGACTTCCTCTACCATAATTCAACAAAACAAAGTAAAACTGTAAATAGATTTAATAGTCTATGAAGTCTTATTACATCCTGAAATTTAACTTCAGTTTTAATGCGGATAGATGTGACATGGAAATCTGTACTGTACATTTAACTGACAGAACTCTGTGAATGCTGAACTATCATAAAACTCTTGAATCATTCTGTGGATTGCTGTTTATCTCTTAACCAGAAACAGATTCATTGAACAACTACATCCCTTGAACAACTACATTTCTTCAAGATTTGAATACAAACATATCTTCCTTCCCCTCACCCAGATCCTAAATAAGAATACCTTCAGGGATGTTCTCATGCTGAGGGACCTGGTCATATACTGCTTGCAAAAATTGGTTTGTCAATAGCTGTAGGATTTGTCAGTGTTCAGATCTCTAATGTGACATATAATAAAGTCCAGCTGTTCTAATGATTTTTTTTTTTTTTTTCTGACAAATCAGTAAGACCTATCTATCATAGAACTGTGCACATTAAGTCCAGTAATATTTGTAAATCTTACTCTGTGTGTGTATTGTGGATGGGTAAATTGGAGCAGATGAATCAATAACAGATCTCTAGCTAAGCACCTTATCTGACATTTGAACAATCCTTTTACCAGTTTCCATTTTATTCCTCAGAAACTTTCAATTTTATTCCTTAGAAATGCTATTTTTTTTTTTAAATGCCAGAACTTAAAATAGGCTTATTCTGTCATCCCTGCTGACAAGCAATTTCTTCCTAAGTGAACCATTTCTAAGTATTTAGCTGTAGATAGACTGACTACGTTACTGGGCCTCTGGTAGCATCCACCAAGCAGTTTAGCTGTTGATCTCTCCCAGCTCCTTTGCCTCTCCAACAGCTACTTGGTGGTGGTTGAATCAGCTGTCCCCAGAAACACTGTGGATTGTTACGCCTCACTAGCATTGAAGGGATTTCTTCCAGAAGCATGTTGCAGATATACCTTAGTTTTTTGATCTAATCAATGCATCTGTTCTATTTCCTCTGCATTTGCCTGTTTGTTGCCCTATTTCAGACTCTTTCCTGGTCTAGAAGCAAGCTCTTTCTTGCTTCCTGTTGTGGGTTAAACAACACTAGCTCGCTTTCCCCTCCCCCTCTGGAGAGCAAGCTCGAGGCTGCCGGCGGCTGCCAGTGGCCAGTTATCAGCAGGGGGAAAAGAGGGAAAGTGAGAGAAAAATAAAAGATAGAACTCGAGAATAAGTATAACTAACTTTACTAAAGGTATAAAAACTTTGTTTTTAAAGGATTTGGAGTAGAACAATTAGCTTACAGCAAAAGGCAAGCTGTCACCGATGCGCCAGCCCGACCGCACCAAGCTTGGACCCAACTGCGCCGCGCTAGCACCCACCCCACCGCGCCAGCCCGACCACCAAGGGACAGGACCCCGAGCGCCAGGAGCTGCCCGCGCCTGCCTGCGCCGTGCAGCCCCGTGCCAGCCCGGCGCAGTTCCGCAAATCGCGGCTTTTCCCAGAGAGCAGGGTGCCGTGATGTATATGCTAAGGAATGCTCCGTTTTTTTCCTTAACTCTGTTTTCAACCATGACACTTCTGAACTCTGGTGTGGTATAAGCTCCTGACATGACTTGGCATGGTTGCAGGCCATTTATGTTTGCATGAGAACTTCCTAAGGCTTGAACTTTGTTGCTTTCCTCTCAAGCTCCATAGATTACTGTATTTCTTATTATTTGCCTTCTTTTCATTATTGATACATCAATGTATTCTGACATACTATATCATCCGGAGCTAGGTTTAATTACTAGAAATGATGGCCCATGGCCTTGGTGGGATTCCCTGATGAGCATTTGTCCTTAATTTAAGCAAGAATTAGCTGTCAGCTGTTAGTGCATAAAAGCTTGAGAAAATGAAGTGCTTGTAGGAGAACATCTGTTCCAAAAAACTCACTTAAAACAATCATACAGCACAGTAGGAGGAACATCTGTTCCTTGTGCAACAGACTCTAGCAATACACGTGAAAACAGAAGAGAGCAATCATTATCAACAAAATTTTGATGTAGGTCAGGCGCCAGTCAAAGAGCCTTGGGATGACACATCTTTTGTGCTACCTTCCTGTGGTCTGCAGCGCACAGAGGCAGAGGGAAGCGACTGTATGATGGCAGCAGAATGTTCTACGAGGTGTTCAATAAAAGAGGCTGTTTGTTACCCATTTTTTGAAGGACAGGAAAAAACACATTGCAGTATTTTGAGGTAGGAAGGCATTATGAAAAAATAAAAGCAGCATAAACATAGTAGCATGTAGTTTTTGCAATAAAGAGATAGTACCACAGTGTTTCCTCCTGAGTAAAGAATTAAAAGAAAAATAATAGTAAGAAAAAAACTGTCTTACTGTAAATCTTAGTATTCCATATGGTAATGCTTCAGAAATCACTAAGTTCATACCAGGGAAGAAGATTATTTTCTTCCTCCAGATTTGTGTCATTTGACAGTTCATATTGTGCTGTGTGTACTGGAGAAATAGGCTATTTTCTAAAAATTATTTTGCAACAGTGGCAATGTTCCAAGAAAGACATTATTTATTGTTTAAAATGAGCGTGCCTTTATGGCGTATAACAATACATACTGTGGTTGTAAATAGCATCTAGATTTTGATGAATATTTCAGAAGAATACCCATAAGGGCATATTCAAATTAAAACCAAAACCAAGAAAATTCTCCTGATTTTTTTTTGCTGGTTTGTTTGCATGTATGTGTTTGTTTTTGCCACAGGTATATTAACATAACAGTAATAGCATACTTATTATCCAAGAAGTTTTACATTTTCTTCATTGCCCATTCAGAGTGTGCCAGCGTAAACCAAATTTCCATTTTGTCATATGAGATTTCTGCTCAACTTGGGAGCTACTACTCTCTTACTAAAAAGAGACACATCAGGCGTAGTTATAAGAGTGGCTGGAAAAAGAAGAAAGAATTTATGTTGGTTTTAGGTGCAGACTAAGAAAATAAAGGAGAAACTCTCCCTAAAAAGCTATTTACCTTCTAAACGTATGCAAATTAACATGCTTTCTATGTCAATAAGCCTGGTAGTTGCACAGGCTTAAAAAAACTAATAAAATCCTACCCTCCTGTGAAGTTCAAATGTAATCATAATATTTCCCTATTGTAGGCTTTTTTTTTCAACAAATGCATGACTCTGCAGAACTATCTGACTTTACCAAATGCCTTGCTTACATTTCCACAATATAATTACATAAATGGTCCAGAAAAAGCCCTAGTGAAGCAAACTTGGTCAGCATGATCAAAACTGTTCATTTGTTTGTTCTTTTCTGAATCTCAGTATAGGTTTCCTCATCAGTTGGAATATGCTGTGAAAGGTGGTGGACGGAACAGTTTTTCACTTGGAATGCTGACTCTATTCATCTTAGCCATCTGCATGCACTTAAAATGTTTTTGAATCTCTTACTGAGCCTTGAATCCAAGTCACTCCAATATACAAAACTGAGGAATCAGCACATTTTGTTTGATACTTATGCACAAAGATTGGGGCATTACTGAATACGACTTCAGAACTTCGTTCAATAATATCTACTCATGCGATAAGGCCTTTCCTATAAAACTGGTGTTCTAATCAGTTGCAGTTTGTGATATTTCTTACGTCACCTCTGAGATGTAACAGGGCAGGTTGTGTCCAGGAAAATCTCTTGTTGACCTTAGCCCAACCTAAATATCTCAAACACAAAACCGGACCAGACAGAGTAGGGAGGGCAAAGCAAAGTCAGCAAAATCAGTAAACAGTCAGGAACCATTGGAATCAATATTCTGAATCTTTACCCCAAACTGTCTAGTGATAGCTTTTCTTCAAACTCTAATAAAATGGAACACTGAGTTTTAATAAGCTTACACAATTTAATCTAATGAAAATATCAACTATTTTACAACAATCATTGTTAACTGTATGTTTGGAACAGCTCTTGTACAGGACCAGGCAAAATACTCCTTTTCCCATCGTCAGATTTTTTAAAATAGGTGCTTTTTGTGAAATTATCTGGCTCGTTTTTTAAGCTCTGGTATCTCCAAGACTTTTAAATTTACCCAGGTATCATATCAGCAATAAACAAGAAACCAACATGGATTCTGAATGAAAACTGGACCCCACAGTTCTTACATATTTTTAAAGGAGGAACAGTAGAAAGGAAGATCAGCTAGTGCAAATATTTTTTTTTAATTATTTTTCAATTTAAAAACTAAATAAAACCAAATGCCTTAACTATTTTGGAAAGCTTTATACAACGCAAAATGCAAGAGATACCAAGCAACATGAGTCAGAAAAGAGAGCTTGTCCTCCTAAAATTTTATATACTAGGGATATCTTTCTGGTATATCTTATTTAATGAAAGGGTAGAACGAGCTATCCATGAGGACTGAGAAAATATATATATATATAAAATAAGCTAAACAAGCATCTTTAAAGATTGTATAGGCACCGATGATTTTGCTTTAGTGTAGTGAGACAGAGTACACAATTTTCTGCAATTCTTCATCTCCCAGCTACGTATTGTGATGTATTAAAAATATAGCATTTATAATCTAGACTCACTAGTTCCAACAAGATGTTGAGGTTTTATCTTATAAAGAAAGCTTACTAACGTATGTAATTTGTTCATTTTAAGGTCTTTATTTTTACTGATACATGAAAAGTAGCAGTTAATGCCTAACAATGAATTCTTCAAAGAAGCCCCCTCATCCTAGTATATATTCTACATTATATAAGCTCTTCACTGGGATTGCCTTCTACATTGAGCTCTCACTTTTAGCTGAAAGATAATAATATGTTTGCAGTAGGTTTGAAATACTGCATATCCAAAAATAGATTATCTGGTGTACAACAAGCAACAAAAGATATATACTCTTCTTGCACAGTGAGGATAAATGTAGAAGAGGTCATCAAACTTACTGTCAGCTAGGCAGACATCATGGCTCATTTCTCCAGGTATAGAATTTTTCATCTAAAAAAGAAAGCAACAACTAAATTCTGAAAACAGTTTCAAATAATGTCTGTAATGTAATGATTTTGGCTAAGAAGGAGAAATTACAGGATGTTGTGTAGGTAGGCACATTTCTAAAAGGTACTGCTGAGGTTTTCACTTTCTGTCCTCAAAGCAATTACACTTTAGCACAAGCAGTGAATTCCTTGTCACCTCGGTTTCAAGTAGATACAATGGCAGACCTTACCACTAAAAGCATTCTGGATTTCAAAGAAAAAAAAGTAAGGAAACTATTTTCCCTCATGTTTTGATAAAGCGAGTGAGTAAGCACAAAATAGATTTCCTGTCTGGTTAAGGAGTCACTACCTTCAGTTTTATTTCTACTGGTAAAGCAAAAAATGTTTCATGCCATATGAATACAAAAAAAAGTTTTTATCATATCAGTGTTGTTTTTTTTTTTTGTTTGTTTGTTTTTTTAATATATGGCCCTCTTTTTCTTACTGGTTTTGAACAGAAAAGTTTTAGAAGGAACTAAATCTCCACACAATTAATGAAACCTTTTTTTACAGTAAGTAAAGCTGTTTTTGAGAAACTCGAAAGCTTTTTTCTTGAAATGTTTATTAAACTGGAGAAGTTTTAACTGCCATGTAGTAACACCATTATAACAAGAAACAGCAAAGCAAAATTCATTCCTGGAAGAAAAACTGGAATTTTATCTCTATGAATTAAAAGGTACGGGAAAAAAAAAATATTGACCTCCAAGTGAATATTTAAAGGCTGGAAATAATAAAAAGTGTAATAAACCAGATTTTTTTTCCATTACTTATTCTTTTGTAATACAAATGTAATTTTGTATTTAGAAGACCCTAAAAGCTCCAACAGTAAATAATTCAGTGCTTCTGTGTAAATATTGGAGTTTGATATGAGTTTCTGTTAAGCAAAGCAAGTCTACTGAATGAAGTAAAAGCAAGGGCATTCCTGAAGGAAGAATATGTGATAAAGGCTTTTTCCTCAAGAGATAAGCATTTGATACGCTTGGTTTATCCAAGTAGAGATTTCAGGTTTTAACGAGAGATTTGTACTAATCACACTGAATTACTCTGTAAAACTGGAGAAATGAAAGCATTATCTCAGCAAATTACAGCAATCTCTCAAGAGATAATGGTGTTAAGTAGTCTCTAAGGTAGTTTTTTTAACTCAATCATTTACAATACTCACAAAAAAACATCTAGAAGCCTCAAAGCATAGTAAAGAATGCTGTGTAGGAAGAAAACTTTTAAAATTCTTATGAGGAATACTACTGCTCACAACAGTTTTGCAATATCGAAAACTACAACATCAATAAATGACATACATGAAATTTACATCATGTCCTCAAGCTCTTACATGTATGCTTTACTTATAATTGATATGATTCAGAATTCAACTAATTGTACTTTAATGCTAATTTCTATGATAAGGTTTAGTAAACATGCATGAAATGTGGGAACATTTGGGGAATTTCAGAATTATCTGTACATATCATTTGCAGGAAAATAGCAGACTAGATAAATTTTAAGTCAATATATCGGTATAATGAGTTTCTTACTGTAATAACATCTAATAGAAGATGGTGTACCAGTTAAATTTATGTACACAACGCTTTGAGGGCTTGCATAATTTTAGGAGTGGGGAAACCTAAGTATGATGTAGTAAGACTGGTTGCCATTCCAGCAAGAGGTAATAGAGGAATGTATGAATAGACTGACTCCCAGAATTCCCCTCTGATCACACCATCACTTTAAANACATATCTGTATTAGAACTTGCCATGAAGATATTGTCAAAAGTAAAGCAGGGAACTTACACCCCAGTTTTAAGCAGGAGAACATAATGATGTGTGTAACCTTGATGTTAAACTTTTTTTCTAAAATGGAAACCAAATGTGTTTAAAAACAAATGTAATCTGCATTAGGAAACACATTTCCTTTGTTCTGAATTTATGGAAGTCAATTACCTTAGTCTAATACAATTTGGAAGGGCACCTGAATGAATCATTGTTAAGATAAGTGCTTTGGTAGTGTTCCAGATACCAGCTGCAGCCAGCAAAGAATGCTATAACTTTCTTCAGAAAACAACTGCTCAGAGCTGTGTTACACTTGCATCACACTTCCTAGTACAAGATGGCTAATCCAAGGACAGTATCAAATGATAGCTAAATATATAGGCTCACAAAATTACCATCTGTGGTTTGGGATACAGGAATACAGAAAAGTTTTCTGGAGATGAAGAAAGAAACAGCTAATTGTCTTTCCGTAAATTGTACATCAAACCAGAATTCCACAACTCTTCTTTTGACATATTCAATTCACTCTATCTTGAAGAAAAAGAAATGCAGTCTCTTTGTTTTTGTCAGGGATATTGATTCTCGGAGATGTGCTTCTGTCTAATTCACTCAACACCCTTTTTGTTTGCCCACTTACATGTTTCCCGTGCCTTAAAGAAAATACAGGTGGATGACGTGCATTTGAGTTCACACACAGGTGAAGAACAGTTTCACGGAAGCATAAAGACTAACAGCAACTGACAGCAGTAAGGTAATTTCCCAGGTTATCCTGGACGCAAGCTGAAGAGTCTGGCTGTTCGTCTAATGTGTTCATCAGTCAAGCTCTGCAGCAACACAGAAACGTAAGAAGAATGTGAAGTGAAGCCTGTTGGCACAAGATTTCACTTTCAGTAACTGATGCTGAAGGTAGGACAAAAGGTAAGGCACTTGGACTCTGGGATGGACATATGCTCTCCTTTCTGTGCTGCTAGCCACCTGCATATCAGAGAGGAGGAGACAAACCCCTGGAATGGATGTTACCCAGAACTCATTTGATACACTGCGGAAAAAGTTCTCAAGTTGAGTATGAGAAAGCTGAAAAACAAAATAGGAAGCTGGAAAAGGCTGACTGTCAGTTGGAGGGGTAAAAGTTACTTTAGTTAGTGTATGGTGTCCATTTGTACGCTTTAACATGAAGTCTTGAGTTTCAGACTCAAAAGAAGTGTTTAGCTAACATTTTGAGCTGTGTACACAAAAGGTTGTAATATTCTCCTCCAGCAGTACAAAAATTGAGTCAGAGTGCTATTATGGAGTGTCAGAGAAAGGGACGTGGCTTCAGCATATCCAGACATGCAAGATATTTCTGTGACAATGATGATGGAAGTGTCTTATGCATCTTACATGTGATGGGTCATATATAGCGGTTGCTGGACATACTGGGTGGCATGCTACGACTACTATTGCAAATGAATTACCTTGTGAACGTATTACCAGACTCTACCTTCCAATTCTTAAACAGAATTTTCAGTCTCAAGAAATATACAGCCAGTTCTTGTTTGACAGTACTGAATTCTGTGCCTTCAGTAGGCTTGGGTAACTTAGATAAAAAGGCTTAAGAAAAGAAGAAAAATGCAAATCTCACCTGAGATTATAGCACATTTTTCCTGTAAAGAGCAGAAAAGTGAGACTGCAAACTGGGTACTGTGCCAACTGAGCAGTTGCAACCTCTTAGCAAGTCTGATGTCTGTAGCCTCCCACCTGAGGCAAGTTAATCAATTAACAAAATGTATAACAGAGGAAGATAAATAAGTTTCCTCATTTGAGCATAACTTCAGTTTAGGATGTTTACCATGCTATGGGCTTAGCCACCTGAATATGCATGTCTTGTATTTGAGACACTTTGGATGAGCAGAAATATCAGAGGCTGGCAGATGTAATTAGGTCTGTGAGAGTTCCCCTGCATCTGTGTGAAGCAGCAATAGAAATCAAAGCAGGATATACTAAGGCACGTAAAGTTTCTCTACATATGAAAAAATGCACTGTTGAAAACATTTCTTCTGAAGACTGGAAGATTTGACACAAGAAATTTAAGTGGCAGGATGACTTTCAGATATGCTTGCTGGTGCATATTAATCCCATAATGCACTAACGACACATGGAATCGTGGAACCATCGAATTTTTAAGTTTGGAAAAGATGCTTAGGATTATCAAGTCCAATCATTAACACTACCAATTCCACTGCTAAACCATGCCCCCAGGTGCCACATTCATACCTCTCTTAGATACTTTCAGGGAAGGGGACTCTACCCTGGGCACCCTGTTCTACTGCAGAAATTCTTCCTGACATCTAATCTAAAAACGTTCCCTGGCTCAGCTTGAGGCCATTTGCTGGTGTCCTCACATTTTTTCTCACTTGTCACCTGAGAAAAGAAATAGACACCCAACTCATGCAACCTCATTTCACATGGTTTTAGAGAGCAACAAGATCTCCTCTCAGCCTTCTGTTCTCAAAAGTCTGCAGCAATGATCTTCCTTTTACAAAGTCACTCATGTCACAGGTAAATGTGCTGAAAGTAATCATTATGGTAGTACCTAATTGCCTTACTAAATGGCATTTAATTTTCCACTGTTTAATTCATGCTTCCTGCAGAGTGTGAGGCACCCAATCATGGTGGTCCCACTTATTTAATGTATCCAGAAAACTGGTGTTTATTAAGAAGCATGCCTCAAACAATTGTTTCACCTAAGATGGGTTTACTGTCTATTATGTTGTTTTAGATTTTGTTTGTCCATATATTCACTCAATTTATTTTTGGGACTATGAGTGAGTAGGACCAAATTATCTTCACATTGACTTATTGCTTTGAAATCAGGAGTCTTACCAAGATTACATCATTGTTAGTACTCCTGTTCTATTATATTTTATTTCACACACACACAAAAAAAAGCTGTTGTGATGTCTTGTTACAAATACACTTCCTCGTGAACATTGAACAAACCAGTGGATACTTTCCAGCAAGGTCATGCTACTTAAACAGAGAGAATGAACACAAAACACTGCAAGCCTTTTTCAAATATCCAAGACCTATTACCTTTTTCCTTGTCTCTTTTCATTTTCTTCCATACAGTCAAATATCTGGAACACTTAGCGCCAGGGTAACTGCTGTATGTCAGTGGCGTAAGACCCACATATCATGATACCACATTCTATGTCAATGTCTTACGCGATAATAAAGACCAAGCTACATCCAAATGCCCAGAGCTTTATTTACTTATCATTTGAAAAACACTATAGTCATATCTAAGCAACAGAAGTATCTGTCACTAAAATATTCCTATTTTTTACAGTCAAATAGTAAGGGGAGGCTATGCTGTTTAAGCACATAACTCAGTTTGCCATGTGTGTATACAAGTCAGGTGTATGTTCTGAAGAAACTGAAAAAGTGAAGCTGCAACATAACATGCCCTCAGAAAAGTGTGGAAGGCGTATTGTGGATTACAAGTTTTTTTAGGAAGAGCAGGAAGCAGGAAATATTAACTACCCTGCTTGAGACAGGAAACAAGATGAATGCAATGCCCAATTAGTTTTGGTGGCTTGCTCTGTTGGGGCAGAATCATGTAGCTAGTCTTGTTTGCCTCTATTTGATTGGCTCATGCTGATGGGATCGATGACTATGGTCCTCAACAAAGTTACATGCAAACCAAGGATGCTAAAGTGCAGGATTTTTGTGCTCTATTTTATTTCCTAATTTTATCTTAAATTACACTCTTATATATGGTATAATAAATTCCGGAATATATAAAATTTTTCGTGTATAGAGCTACTGAAAAGCCTACCTTTGTACACAATGATCTTCTGATTTGCATTGCTTTTGGTTGGCTATAATCCGATAGTCTGCAATGTACAAAAGCAAGTAACTTAAGAAGCTGTTTTCTTTGTAACAGCTATGGCTGAATCAGTGTTTGGAGAAGAAGAACTGTGTACCAGACTACAGGTAGTCCTGAAGAAAATGGGTTATGATATCAAATGTAGTTCTTACTATTCTTTCTAACCTTTGGTGTTAGATAGGTATTAAATAAATATATTATTTTTTCACTCCTATTGTCTTCTGGGGATAAAGGGAAGATCCGTAAAAATAACGTGCAGAAGACCAAGAGGCACTACAGTGCTCAGAAAGTAACATCACCTGCAAAATAGAGTTACTGAATTTTCCTCATGTGGTCCTTGGTAACTTAGAGCTTACATTTTCAGGGAAAAAAATTCCTTGTTTTAATTCACCTAGCCACACATTGTGCAAAGTGCAGCTCTGTGTGTAGATGCGTGCAGCATATCAGAGATGCTTTCCTTCTGAAGGAAGTGAGAGAAAAGGTAACATTTCCCAGTGCTTTTCAGTGGCATTTGAAAGCTTTTCAGTGACATTTAAAAGCTTGGATTCAAAGTTTTTTTGTCCTCTCTGAAGCTCTGGTGAATTGTCAAGGAATGGGCACATGGAGAAAAAATGCCAGTAATTAATAATACTAGCAATGCATTTCCTAGAAAGAGAGGTATAATTCCAAACTATATTATCCAGAGTTCCCCAGTGGTGTGAGGAACGGCAACAACACAAAGGCATGTCTTTGTTTCTTCAGAATATAAAGTTGTATAAATTGAGAACTCTTCACATTGGTGAATGAAGTGCGTCCTTATTCCTTCTATGTTCAAAGTAAATGCAATAGAAACAGCTCATATAAATGAGATATGTTTAATAAGAAAGCTACCAAGATAAATGGAGAGGTCAAATTATTCCATCTGCCATTAAAACATTAAAACTAAATAATTTAGAAAAGATTTTAATGCTTCTCACATATTTTTTTTTTGTTTAATAATTACATTACCTAAATGATAACAAGTAAATAGAATATTTTAGAAATCAAAACGTGTCATTAATTGTGCTGTATATTTATTCTGGAAGACAACTTACGTTCTTTTAGGCAAGGTGTGGGTATTAACTGGCTTTGGCTGTGTCCTGGAAAGCTTGAAGCCTGTGAAGTCTATCCCTGTTTAAGCCCAGAAATACTAAGGCATTACTGAACAAAGAACTGCAAAGTTGA
This sequence comes from Alectura lathami, assembly GCA_013399715.1. Classification (NCBI taxonomy): domain Eukaryota; kingdom Metazoa; phylum Chordata; class Aves; order Galliformes; family Megapodiidae; genus Alectura; species Alectura lathami. Next base: position 22,783 of record VXAV01003326.1, read on the forward strand.
CTTGATGGAGTAAACTCAGCCGGTAAAGACAGTGACAGGAAAACTCTTTGTGACCATG
>VXAV01003326.1:22880-57079 GCA_013399715.1 Alectura lathami
GGAATGAAGCGCAGGTTTCATGGCCCAGCCCTGTTGTTCTCTAAGGTGAGATAAAATCGTGTGGCTGAGACATAGCAACTGCCAGCCAAGGGGGTACATCACATGGTAACACCAATCACTAACTGAAGTATGTATGACTGGAGACACTCATGCTCCACCTAAAAGTAAGGGAATAAATTAGGTTTACACCTGGGGGAAGCTGGCCAGATGTCATGGTTTCTAGCATAGTTGAATCTGTGAATGCTGAATGAGAAGGGATTTGGAAGTTGTGGGGGCAGGTATTCCTAATCCCTTCTCATTCAGCATTCACAGATTCGACTATGCTAGAAACCATGACAGGAAAAGGCATCATCAGGAACTCCATCGCAGCTCCTGGGATCAGTTGACGGGCTGAACCTATCTTTCCCCGCACATAGGGACACCTTTTGGGTAAGGGCTCTATTCTATGTCCGCTAACTAGTCAATACCAATAATCAAGCTTGATCATTCTTGCAGTGAGTCCACTGTCACTGAAATCTCTGAAATCTCTGAACCTTACCTTGTCACAATCTATATTCTGTATAATAAGATTTGCTTTCAATGATTAAAGGTAAGGGATTCAACTCAGGTGCTGTCCCATGAGGGGCTCTGAATAGGTTAGGCAAATCATCCTCCGATACTGTGGGCTGTCAGAGTGACGGGCTGATTGGGTGCAAGGGGGTCATCTTTCTTGAGCAACTGGACAGGCTAGTCAGATCTGAATGGGTTCAGTGAGACCCTTGCTGAGACCCTGCGAAAGATTTTATTCACATTAGAAAAGTCCTCAGGAGGTGCTTTACCTCTCGCTCACTGAAAACAGCATCAGTCATGATATCAGACCAGAAAGATAGATTACGGTATCACGTTGTGTTCTTGTAGCTGTTGCATTTTCAGTAGGACAGAGTGTAGGGAACTCTGGTGTACAGATTATTTCTTTATTATCTGTCTGTCAAATAAACAAATGAATAAACATGAGTGTGACTCATCCAAAAGGAATGTTGAGTAATTTCTGTCTACGAGAATGCAGTGCCAAATGAAAAGAATACATGGGTATGGGAGGATGGTAATTAAAGACATAAACATTCTCAAAAGCACAAGCAGAGAAAGGAATGCTAAAGAACATATCAGGTAACAAACAATTCTCGTATACCAGAACACATAGTAAATTGAAATATAAAAGCACTAAAAATATAAAAGCACCAAATGGAAGAGAGGGCACATTCTGTGCTGATCCTGTCACTATGCTTGCACACAAGAACTACGTTCCCCTTCTATGTTCTGGCTGTATCCACAGGGCACTGACAGTTCTCTTTGCCTTGTCAGAGCCCCACTGTTCTCACTAGCTCCACTTCAACACCAAACAGGTTGGCCCTGCCTGTGGGCAGTGAATCATCTAAGTGTATGCTTCATTGCACTGCAAAACTCTATAGCAAGAAAGCCACAGCCACCAGCTGGCATACTTTATCAGGATCCTTTAGCTATAAACAAACAGAACTTCTTTCATGGCTTCTAAATTTAATATCTATCAATCATTATTTCTTCTGTATTTCATTTCAGGCTTGCAGATTGGGTATGATTAGAAAATTTTGACTACAAATTTTTCTGGATTTAGGAATCTAGTTTCAAAGTGTTCTCTGCATCTCCTGTGTTTTGTAAATCTAGCAACAGTCTATGGGTATTGTAAATTGCAGTAATAATGTGTAGAAAATAAGGAAAAAGAACTCTCCAACTCAGAGCTTAGAAGCAAAATGTCCTGTTTTGTAATATTATAATTTCCACTTATTACAGCCTTTGAAAATTGCTTTCAGGTCCTGCTGTTTGATTAGGGCTATTTAGATCCATGTGAACTCTTTCCTACATGTCTGTATTGCCAGTCAAAGTGTAACAAGGCTATAAATAATTATTGTATATAAAATATTCCTTACAACTAACTGGATTTTTTTTATTCTAATTCACAGGATTTGATCTCTACAGACAAAATAGGACCTGACTGGAGTAAGTCTTTTGACCAAATAGCAATAAATCACATATATGCAAGGCTTGTTTCCGACCTGCAGCTGGAAACATTCTGTCATCTGTCACTGTTGCTGCAATATGAACAGCCAATAGTTGTGTGTCCTAGTTGTTCTCAGCTGTCATTTCTCCTTCATCCCAAATAGCCTGAAATGTCAACACTGCCAGTTTCCCATGTACTTTCTCTGATTCTGATGGCAGGTGGAAATAAACAAAATATAAGTTAAGGATAGCCACTGCATATTCCTAGGATAATTATTTAAATTTTCTTGAGATATACACTTCAGATGGTCATTTCTGGTACTCAGGAGAAAAAATAGTGTAAGATTCAAATCGCTGTTTCTTTCTTTCTTTCTCTCTTTCTCTCTTTCTCTCTCTCTTTCTTTCTTTCTTTCTTTCTTTCTTTCTTTCTTTCTTTCTTTCTTTCTTTCTTTCTCTCTTTCTCTCTTTCTTTCTTTCTTTCTTTCTTTCTCTCTTTCTCTCTTTCTATCTTTCTCTCTTTCTTTCTCTCTTTCTCTCTCTCTCTCTCTCTCTTTCTTTCTTTCTTTCTTTCTCTCTTTCTCTCTTTCTTTCTTTCTTTCTTTCTCTCTTTCTCTCTTTCGATCATTCTATCTTTCTCTCTTTCTTTCTCTCTTTATCTCTTTCTCTCTCTCTCTCTCTCTCTTTTTCTTTCTTTCTTTCTTTCTTTCTTTCTCTCTTTCTTTCTTTCTTTCTTTCTTCACTCTTCCTTCTTCAGGCTAATAATTGCTAAGAGACAAATCTCATTACTTCACAGCAGTCCACTACAATATGTTTTGAATTATCTAATTCATTCTGGACTTGTTTCACTCAGGTTCATCAAAACAAAAGACTCTCCTAATGTGATCAGATCCCTTTATATCTAAGGAAGATTATTTAATCTAAGTCAGTCAGAAAATAAGGGTTTAATTTTGATGGCATCTGGCTTTACATCTGTAGAAGGTTATCTGTAAAATTCTTTCTTTTTAAATCAAAGCCAGAAAATAAGTGTGTTTGGAAGGGATACCTTCTTATTGAAAATAAATGTCAACATGTGATCAACAAAACTGCACAAAATTTGGTAAGGGAATATGGCATTACTGATAGCACTCACCCATTCACCTTCTTGTGCTGGCTTTGTAGTGTGCTGGTAGATAGCAGTTTAAATCTAGCTCACTTATATAAGCTACAGTGTGTGCTGTCCACAAAATGAAAATACTCTTGAAAACTTAAAACTCTATAGATAGTTAAATTACAGGCTACCTTGCAGTAAATCTGTGTATTTTCCTTTATGTTGGCCTCCATAAGGGACTCAATATATTTCTCTAATTTTGTTTTGTTTTGTTTTGATTTGTTTTAAATTGGAAATGGTAATCAGTCTAAATGTATGGGGTTTTATCTGTGTTTTCTTGAACAATGGACAATAATGTTTCTTTATACAACAAATCATCAGCTCCTCGGCAGATCCATTTATCTTTTATTTCATTTCTTTCACACTCCAGTAGTGTCTGGCAGGCTACCTGGCTGAAAACAAGAGGTATCATTTTATTGTACTAGCAGATGTTCTCCACTAAGAACTTTCTTTCCTACTTTGCTGAGTGACTCTTAGTTGAAATTTTGATCCAATTGTTTCCTCTCTGTGCTGCTAATGGAGCACTAAGTTACCCTCCATAAATAAATTTATTTGTTTATTTATTTATCCATAAACAAAACTCATTGTTGACAATAGTCCTTGTAAAGGTGAAATAGTATGTTTCATAAAACAAAGATGATAAAACACCCCAGGCCTAAACACCTCTTCAAATTTAGTGAAGTGTTTGGGGTTGCCAGGCTGGGGTTTTGTAGGTTGTAGGTCCGTGGGTTGAGCACATATGGAACATGTGATGGTCCACTACTGTTGTAATGATGAGCTGCCCTCAATCAGAGAGTATGAAGAGAACATCTCCACTGATGCTTGTTGTTGGCCACAAATAGCACAGATTACCTTTTGTTCCATGAAGGACAGACATCTACACTAGGCAAGCCTGAAGTAAGACGTTTGACCAGTCTGCTTACCTATAGTCGGTAAATGTACCCATACCCACTCTTGTACTGTCTACTGGAGTCCTTTGCTCAAATGTCTTTCTGCTCAAAAGCTTAGGCTCTCAGCCTGGAACATACCCAGTAACGTTGCTAGTGGATGTTAGGTCTGCATGAAAGACTGGGTTAGAACTATAAGCTGCTAATATCATGAATAATTAGCCATATCTATAATTGCCAACTTCTGCATATTTCCATAAATATCCACATTCACAGATAGATGTTGATTACACTGTCCGCAGGCTTGATGGATGTGAGCCAGTGCCAGTCCAGATGCTGTACGGCTCAATGTGCATGCTAACAATCAGGGCATGTTTGCTCAAGCACACTATTCTGTTAGTTCAGCTACAAGGATGACAGACTTCAGTTGACCATTTCGTTCGGAGAATGAGCAGAGAGCCTGAAAATTGTTTACACCTGTTCTACAGAGTTACTGTAGCAAAGGAAGAAGAAAGATAATGACATCAATTAAGACACATTAATGAAGTGACAAAAATGGTCAACTAAGTTTTCTTTGTGGACAATTGAAAAAGAAAGATGGAGATGAACATCTCCGCAGTATGACCTTCATACTGTCTGCATAGCTATGCAGGTGAATATTATGATGTTTCCCAGCATTCTGATGAGAGGGCAAGTAGGGCCTACTGTGGCCCTCTTTCTTGCTTGTGCACTGGGCTGATTTCCTTCAGAAAATGAGATGTGTGAGAGAAAACTCCAGCGCTCCATCTACTGTAGACCAGTCAAGAGTCCACCTGAATGTCAGTATGTTAAATACTTCCAGAGGCTAGAGGCTAGGTCCACATAAAGAAACGCAACTTTTAAATTTGGAGCCAGAAGTTTGCAATGTGGAAAATTCAGGTCAGACAGAACTAGGGCACAAATTAAAATCTCTTCTCAGGTCAGTGCCTTACTCACTAGGCTGTAGAGAAGGAAAGTGAGCCTGTCTGTCATTAGGTATGACTGCATACTCTTCTGTAGGTAAATTTAAGTTTAGTAGCTTATTTTGTCCTTACTAAAAGCCAACCAAGTGATAACTGTGGTAAATACTGCACTGGGTTTGTCTAGAAGGTTTTGCTGTGAGATGGAGTAGATTAATTCTGAACTTAGATTCTAGGCTAAGAGAAATCACTGAAGGCACTTGTCAAGTGGGAACAATTCTGTGTCTACTTGGAACTATTTTTATGTTCTGTAAACAATTGGGTGCTTTCCCAAGACACCAGCTAAAAATTGATAGCTTGACTTGTAAACAGTTATTTCAAAAATCTTCAATTAAAAAAAAATTCAAAAGGTTTTTTCCTGTAGTTGCTTTTATAAGGAACAAAACCATAGAATTCTTAAAAAGTCAGGTGAAATTGAACTGTCACCTTCAAGACACCTCCTGTTCTGAGTATTGTGAGCAGCTGGAGACTAAGGACACATAAGGTTAGTTTTAGATTATTCAATAATTAGGTCCTAAAATGTGCCATATCTAATAGGTAAGCTAAAGTCACCTTTGACAGCAGTGAGCTGGGTTTGTGCTATAAAGCACAATCAGAAACTGATAACATCTTGAGGATAAATATACAGGACTTGTTGTAAGTACTTTGGTGGTGAGATGCTGGAGAAGAAAGTATTTCCTGAGTTAAAACTGATACAATGGAAGAAATCTTCTCTTTAATATGTGTGAGGGTATCTGCTCTGTTACCTGCCTTGAGATTATATTTTCTATAAATTTATAGAAGATATAAAAGTAAGAGTTTCAATAGGAATATTTTTCAATTATTTCATGTAAATATACAAAATTACAGTTCTTACCTTATTAACATTCTATTTTCTCACATGAGTAAATTATCATATATGCAATGCTTTTGTAAGACTGCCATAAACAACAACAATTTTGGAATTTTTAGGTACATGTGTTGAAATACAGATTGGGTCGGGGTAATCCAATGTATACACAGGGAGAAGAATTCCTTGAGAGCAGCCCTGCGGAGAAGGACTTGGGCGTTGTGATCGACGAAAAGCTGGCCATGAGCCGGCAGTGCGCTCTCGCAGCCAGGAAGGCCAATGGCATCCTGGGCTGCATCAAGAGAGGGGTGGCCAGCAGGGAGAGGGAGGTGATCGTCCCCCTCTACTCTGCCCTTGGAAGGCCTCACCTGGAGTACTGTGTCCAGGCCTGGGGCCCCCAGGACAGAGGGGATGTGGAACTGTTGGAGCGGGTCCAGAGGAGGGCCACCAAAATGATCAGAGGGCTGGAGCACCTCTCCTGTGAGGAAAGGTTGAGGGAGTTGGGATTGTTCAGCTTGGAAAAGAGAAGGCTCCAGGGAGACCATTGAGGCCTTCCAATACTTGAAAGGAGCTTAGAGGCAGGAGGGGGACCGACTTTTTACACAGGTGGATAATGGTAGGACAAGGGGGAATGGGCTAAACCTGACAGAGGGGAGGTTTAGGTTGGCCATCAGGAAGAAATTCTTCCCTGAGAGAGTGGTGAGGCGCTGGCACAGGCTGCCCAGAGGAGCTGTGGCTGCCCCATCCCTGGCTGTGTTCAAGGCCAGGCTGGATGGGTTCCTGGGCAGTTTGATCTAGTGAGCTAGTGGCTGGCAGCCCTGTCCACGGCAGGGGGGTTGGAACTAGATGATCTCTGAGGTCCCTTCCAACCCAAGCCATTCTGTGATTCTATGATTCTGTGATTCCATGAAATGACTGAGGTGATAGCAGCTATGAAGTTATTTCTCTGAAGGGCTTGCTGCACTCAGCAGGAAAATTCATCTGGTGTATCCCGAAATATGTAAAGGTGAGAGACAAGCCTGTATGTCTATTTGATTAAGTATTTACGTCTTAGCAGATGTTTTCCTCTTCAGGGAGGAATCCTAATCCACCAGTCCCCAGGGTATTTGAAAGTGAGACTGCTGTTATCTTGGTTTCTATGTGATTTATATAAAATATTTAATTATCAGGACTCGGAGAATGACTTTGTAGCTGGCAGCTGGACCTGCCTTCTGTCTGTTCCTGATTAAATGGCTGTATATTTGTACAGAACAGAAAAGCATCGGCAGAACAGACTTAATAGAGGTGCATACACTATCAAACCATTCAATTTATTCATTCACTTTGAGACCCAGGCTCATAATTGTTAATACTATATATATCTTTGTTTGCTCCTTGGCTTCACTATGGATCAAATCACTTCCACCTTTTTATTTGATTGTAGAACATGGGGTAATTCATTATGTTTCCCTTCTCTGAACACAGTATATATGGATGAGGACTAGTCTGCGCCATACAGTCACAGGACCTCATCTCTGCAGCTCATAAAAAATGTAATAAGAACATAAATATTTTGAAAAGTATTCTAGAAGACCTATTATAGCCTAGTGCATGAATTTGAAACCATTAAAACAAAAGGAAGTAGAGATAGCTTCAGATTTCGACTGACAAGGTATAGCTGAATCTGCATTCCTTATTGCCTTCCCTACTTATCTCAAGACAGTACAAGAGTTTTATGCTATGTGGACATCCAGACCTATCAAATAGTTTCTCCACATATAAATATTTAACAAGCATGGCAAACACAAGAATAAATTTGAAAATAATCAAAATAAATTCTTTTTAATTATATATGTTAAATCATGGTTATGCAGTAGTACTAGCATTCTGGTTTTAGTCATCTATTTATTTCATTAAGTGATGTGTTATTTTTTATTCAACTTTTAAATAAACTATAAAAAGAAACGGAAACTCAGATTTTAAAATTCCAACATATAACATTTTTAATTTTCTGTGAAGTACCATTCTCTTAATGCCAATGTTACTTCCTAATTTCTCTAGTACTTTCTTCTAGTTAACTAAGATATTGGAAAAAAATAAAGCCTGCATGGCTATGGTAAAATGCTTATTAAAATATTGTTGTATGCAAAAATTTTACTTGCCAGAGAATCATAGATTTGTTTAGGCTGGAAAGGACCCCTGGAAAACATCTACTGCAACCTGCTTGCTCAAGCAGGGTCAGTCAGAGCGGGTTGTCCAGTATCGTGTGCAGCTGGGTTTTAATTATTTCCAGGGATGGATAATCTCAGGCTCATGGGGTACTAGTTTTGTCTGGGGAACTGTTAATTTTCTTCATTGTATTGTATATGATTCAATGTTTAGTATTTGTTACCAAAACAGTACTAATAACACACTGATATTTTAGCTATGGATGAACAGTGTGTAGACAGCCTTGTTGTCTTCTCTCCATTTCTCATACTGCCCCACCAGTAAGTAGGCTGCGCAGGACATCAGGAGGGGACGCAATGAGGACACCTGGCCCCAGATGATCAGAGGGTTATCCTGTACCACATAAAATCATATTCAGCAACAAAAACTGGGCGAAAGGAGGAGGAAGGAGTGAATGTTCAAAGCTATGGTGCTTGTATTCCTTAAGCAAATGTCATACACGATGAAGCCCTGCTTTCTTGGAAATGGCCTGCCAACAAGAAATAGTGAATGAATTCCATACAGCTTTTGATTTATCTGTTAGAAGGTCTCTATCTCAGCCCTAAAGTTCTCTCACTTATAGAATCATAGAATCATAGAACCAACCGAGTTGGAAGAGACCTTCTAAGGCCATCTAGTCCAACCCCCGTGCAGTAAACAGGGACACCTACAGCTGGGTCAGGTTGATCAGAGCCATGTCCAGCCGGACCTTGAAGATCTCCAGGGACAGGGCAGCCACCACCTCTCTGGGCAACATGTGCCACTGCTTCACCACCCTTATGGTAAAAAACTTTTTCCTTATATCCAGTGTAAATCTCCCCTCTCTCAGTTTGAAACCATTGCCCCTGGTCCTTTCACAACAGGCCCTGCGAAAGACTCTGTCCCCTTCTTTCTTGTAGTTCCCCTTTAGATATGGAAAGGCTGCAGTCAGGTCCCCCCGGAGCCTTCCCTTCTCCAGGCTGAACAGCCCCAGCTTTCTCAGCCTGTCCTCACAGGGGAGGTGTTCCACCCCTGGGATCATTTCTGTGGCCCTCCTCTGGACGGACTCCAACGGCTCCATGCCCCTCCTGTGCTGAGGACTCCTCATCTGGAGGCAGTGCTCCAGGTGGGGTCTCACCAGCGCAGGGCAGAGGGGCAGGACCACCTCCCTTGCCCTGCTGGCCATGCTACTTTGGATGCAGCCCAGGATGTGGCTGGCTTTCTGGGTTGCAAGGACACACTGCTGACTCATGTCCAGTTTGTCATTCACCAGTACCCGCAAGGTCCTTTCAGCAGGGCTCTGCTCAATTCTTGCATCCCCCAGCTTGTATTGATAGCAGGGGTTGTCACGACCCAGGTGCCAGACGTTGCATTTTGCATTGTTGAAGCTCCTGAGGTTCTCCTGGGCCCACTACTCCAGCCTGTCCAGGTCCCTCAGGATGGCATCCTGTCCCTCAGGCATATTGACCACACCACACAGCTGGGTGTCATCTGCAAACTTGCTGCGGGTGCACTCAATCCCACTGTCAATGTCACTGATGAAGATGTTGAAGAGCATCAGTCCCAGAACGGACCCCTGAGGGACACCACTCGTAACTGTCTCCATCCGGACCTTGAGCCATTGACCACCACTCTCTGGATGTGATCTGGAAGTGAGTTCCTCATCCATCGAAGAGTCCAGCCATCAAATCCATATCTTTCCAGTTTAGAGAGAAGGATGTTATGTGGGACCGTGTCAAAGGCCTTCCTGAAGTCCAGACAGGTGACATCAGTGGCTCTTCCCTTGTCCACCGATGCAGTTACGCCATCATAGAAGGCCACTAGCTTGGTCAGGCAGGATCGGCCCTTGGTGAAGCCATGCTGGCTGTCACAAATCACCTCCCTGTCTTCCATGTACCTTAGCATAGTTTCCAGGAGGATCTGTTCCATGATCTTCCCCGGCTCAGAGGTGAGGCTGACACGTTGGTAGTTCCTGGTTCATTCTTTCTACACTTCTTGAAAGTGGATGTACACCACTCGTCACTGATGTTCATCTGCGTATAAAGCCAGTGACTCCACTCTCCGGATGTGATCTAGCAACCAGTTCCTCATCCATCGGTCACTAACTACATTTATTGCACACATGCGTACAATGTGAACAATGAATAAGCTTCTTCAGAGTCTGTAGGCTAGTTATGGTATCGTTCAGTTATACACTGCAAAGCTCCTAAGATGCTTGGAGGGTGTGACCCTCCTCACATGATTTTGCTGCTTTTAACACACAGCTTTTTATATACAGGTTTTCCTCATGTATTCCATATCATGACATCATGTAATAAGCTGACACATGTGGGACATCTGCTGAGGGGAAATTATAGCTCCCAGAATGCTCCTGTCCATTCCCACGTGATTTCCAGGTTCTGTGAGTTCACATACTTTCCAGTTTGTCAGATTTATTGCTCTCAATTCCTTTCATATTGTATTATCCTGCATTCCTTTCCAGTTTTTAGTAAACTAATTGTCTTTTACCTCAATTATGTTTCCTCCTTTCTCACTCCTCTACTGGGCCTCTGTGAAATTGGGGTGTGGGCATGGAGGGGAGGAGGCTAGGCGCTGTCATGGGACAATCTTTAACCTATGACAGGTATCTATGCAGTTGGATACTCTAGACTGACAAGATCATCTAAATCTGAGTGTTATGGATCTTTCCTTCTGTCACTTCTTGTTATAAATTTTACATTTCTCTTTTCTTTGCCTGAAGTTCTTGAATGCCTATTTTTATTACTGTACTTTTTTTTTTCTGTCTTGCTAAAAGCAGCAAATATATTCTGGCTTGGGCCTAGTTCTACTTAGAAATAAAAAATTATGGACCTCAAGCCCTTCTTCAGAGAAGGGTTTGAGGAATTTCTTGATGTTTTACCTAGGAAAATAATATACCTGTGTTTTCCATCCTATCTTACATACGAGGTGGTAAGATGTCCTTCTTTAGAAATGACATGAAAGTTTTTCTTCTAATGTAACTCTGTAAAATAAAATGACAACACCATTGTTACATCAGCTACCTGTAAGTAACAAGAACAGGAATTGAAAATGCCTGGGAAAACATTTGTAATACTTCCTACTTGCCAGAACAGTAAAGGTATTAACCACAAGAAATCACTTTATTCGTCAAATTTATTCTACATGCTGAAATCTTAAAACATACTTCAACATGCCACTCGCTAAACTGAAATTAGATCTCTTTTAATGCATCTCCTTTCCAAGCAAAAAAATTCAGTCTTCAGTTTGTTTTCATGACATCTTCTCTGTATCATACCTTTCTCACGATCACTGCGGTTTAACCCCGGCAGCCAGCTCAGCACCACCCAACCACTCGCCCACTCTCCACAGGTAGGATGGGGGAGAGAACTGGAAAGGTGCAAGAACTCATAGAATGAGATACAATTTACCATGTAAAGCAAAAGCTGCAAGCATGAGCACAGTAAAACAAGGAATTTATTTGCTGCTTCCCATCAGTAGGCAGATGTTCAGTGATTTCCAGGCAAGCAGGTCTCGTCTTGCATAATGATTTCTTGGGAACACAAATGCCACCATTTTGAACATCTCCTCCCTCCTCCTTCTTTACTCCAGCTTTTATTGCTGAGCATGATGTCATATAGCAGGGGGCCTCCCTTAGGCCAGTTCCGGTCAGCTCAGCTTCTTGTGCACTCCCAGTCTCCTTTCTCTGGCTAAACACTGGTAAAATATCAGCGTGTCATCAACATTATTTTCATTTTAAAAATCCAAAATATAGCATCATATGAGCCTCTACAAAGCAAATCAACTCTATCCCATCTAAAACCTTGACAAAGTTTCTTTCTGAAGTTTTAATTTCCTCTTTGTCACAGCATCTGAGGCAAAGGCATTGATGACTTGTGGGGTGTTATTTCCACAATTTCTTCTGAATCTACCAAATAACTTCCCTGTAAAATGTAAAATAATTCACAGATAGAGTTTAGTACTTACTAGACGTGAAACTGTGAGAAAAAACAGATCTGAATAGTTCATACATTTAAATATTTTGGGAGAGAAAAACAGTACTAACACTAAACAATTTAAAGTAAATTATGGTTGGAAAGGTGTACAGAAATAGCTGCTTTCAAAACTGAAGGTTGTCATTGGATTGAAAATAAAGAATTCAAGTGGAAATATTGTCTCCGAAAGTGAAACATATGTTAGTAATTTGTCAAGGTTAGGTCACTGGAAAAGAGAACAAACTTCCTTTTTTTTTTTTTAAACTCTTGGGAGCTAATGTGGGATTGAAAGACATTTAGACAAAGGAAGGAACTACTACTGAGATAAATGTAAAAGGACAGGTGACAGATATTTTTTCAGTGCACAAGCAGATTGAATTTCAGCTCATGTCTCTTGTCAGGAAGAGCAGCAAACTAATTTACCTTACAGTAGGTTTCTTTTTTATATATATCATCAATTCTCTTACAAATTCTTCATTAGTGTCTATAAACATGCCCATTATCAAACAGGTAGGATCAGAAAAATTGAAAATAAAGAAAAATAAAGAAAATAAAGAAAAAAGAGAAGCTAGAAAACTAGAAACGATACAATTTATCGTCCCTAAAACCAATTCTAATTCTTCTTCCTTTCCTATTCTGTAAACATGACATTATTTTTGAAGAAGTATTGATTCCAACACTCTTGAATTGCTACCATTCTGACAATTTAAGATTTCTGGTGTCACTCAACAGGAACTACACTTTTGGAACACTTCATTGAAGTTTCTTGAATTTTTTGAGACAAGGTCTTTTTTTTTTCTTTTTTTTTTTCTTTTTTTTTCTTTTTTTTTTCTTTTTTTTTTTTGTTTCATATGCAGTAAAGACTGATTGACCTTTAATAACTATGTTCCCTCAGAATAAAATTAGTTCAGTGCTGGGAGCATTAGCAGGCATGACTCAAATTCAAGAATGAACCTAAACAGGCTATTGTCAGCTGATGTCCACTGCACATATATTTATGTCTGTGTACCCTGACTAACTTCTGTTTCACTCTTCTGTTATTGAATTCCACTTGCATTAGTAAGAGCGATGTGCTTCCATTAAGCAAAGAACATTCCTTTGAAACTGAAGTATCAAAACCTTCAGCTATTTCTTTTTGTCTCTATAATTTTTTGAAGGGGAAAAAAAAATGAAGACTGTAGAAGCAGTTATATTTGATAGAAATAGCAGCAATGCTTTGCTCTCTTCAAAAAATGTATCCATGCCTATGTTTATTCCTAAATTAATTGAAATACCTCTCTTGGAATATGGCATTTTAAATCACCTTCTTCTTGATGAGCATATGAAATATTTTTGGAGATGACAATAAAATAAATGTTTGTCACCTGTACTATTATTCAAAAATAAAAAGTACCACCACTTCAAAACAACATTACTGATCTTAAAAATTGCAGGAGATCTGTCATTTATACATAAGTTTTCCTTCTTATTTTATAATGCTTTTGGTGAGATCTATGATATGTGGAAGCTTAGCTCTCTACTATATAACAGAATTATAGAATCACAGAATAGCTTGGATGGGAAGGGAATTTAAATATCATCCATTTCCAATGTCCTGCCATGGGCTGGTTGCCACCGATCAGATCAGGCTGCCCAGGGCCCATTCAACCTGGCCTTGAATTATGGGGCACACACACAGATTCTGTGGGCAACTTGTGCCAGCGCCTCACCACCCTCACAGCAAAGAATTTCCTCCTAACATCTAATGTAAATCTCCCCTCTTTTAGTTTTAAACCATTACACCACCTTGCATTTGCCTTTGTTGAACCTTATTAGGGTCACATTTGGCCCACTTTTCAAGCCTGCCCAGGTCCTTTTGGGTGGCATCTCTTCCTTCTGGTGTATCAGCCGCACCACTCAGCTTGGTGTCACCTACAAACGTGCTGAGTGTACTCAGTCCCACTGTTTATGTCATACTGAAGAGTACCGGTCCCAAGGTGGACACCTGAGGTACACCACTCATCACTCATCACCAGCCTGCACCTGGACTCCGAGCTGTTGACCACAACCCTCTGGCTGTGGCTGTCCAACAGAATAGTTCACTCTTCAGATCCACATCTGTCCAACAGAGAGATGGGAATGTTATGTGGAGCCATGTCAAAAGCCTTACAGAAGTCCAGGTAGATGACTATATATGCTCTATGTTGAATAAAATCTTACCAAAGTCAGTATAGATCATCACAGAATAGCAGGTGGTTGATACAACTTCAAACAAACATCTTCAACCAACTTCATTTGGGCAGAAATAATTGGATAAAACTCCCTTCTATCACAAATACATATTTCAGTTTACTGATTTAAATCTAGTTCTGGTTCATATTTGCTCACAGATTAAAATGTATGTTTAACCTTCAATTTGTACATTAAAATTCTGTCAATATGACTAATAAAAGCGCATTATGTCAGACACTAAAAAGGGTGAACTCTTACATGTGAAACTCATTCAAGTGTGTGTAGCTTGTTTTAATGTCTCTCTTTTACTGTAGATGTTTCTTCTGATTGTATAAATTAATTACAAAGGCTCTGCACACCCTGCAGATATATGAAAAATATCCGGTGTAGCACTGTTATGCTATTATACTTGTTGAACTACCTGTCAGTTCAGCACCATGTATTTCCACATTGCTGTGAGGACAACACTTCTGTTAATTAAGCCAGGCAACATTAGATGCTGATGAACACCCTTCAGATTTCAAGCAAGCAAATATTGATTGTTGCTACCAGGAATTTCTAATTATAATAATGTCAAATTGATTACTCCTCTTGAGAGAGTCTATGAACAGCAAATGTTTTGGTGAGAACTCATCATTTTAGGGAGATACTACCATTAGAACTGCTAGTCACATCGGCATGTTCCATTAGTCAATCCTCTTCTACAAGGAAAATATTTTCATTTATTTGGATTTCCAAATGAAAAAGCTAGTGTTCTAAAGGAATATTGTAATACACTGTGCACACAAAACAATATTCCTTGCTATTTTTAACCAGAAAAAAATAATATTCTTTTTTTTTTTTTTTTGTTAAGTGCATACTTCAAAATGTCCTATGCAGCCCTTGGTCTCTAAGTCAAGAATATCCATAAGCATTTAAAAAAATGTTTAAGCACGCGATCCATGTTATGGAGTCAACAGGTGCCTACATTAGATCTTGTCTTAAAGCCAATGGCAGTAAGTAAAAGTAATTTCACTGACCATTAAATGCATTAAATGTGAATTGAATGTGTTTGGAAGTCAACTGGATTTTCATCTGATGACAAATGGAGGGAAAAAAAAAAAGTTCAAGCAGAGAATGCAAATGAAGAAGAATTAAGCAGAATGCAATTTTAATTACACATATCCTTTAAACAGATAGTTTATGAGAGAGATGTAATAATATCATCTGCAGAGTGCATTTAATAAACCATCACTGTAATATACTTGCATTAAAAAAACATAGTCACCTCTTTTTGTTGCTAAAGAAAATTGGGTATAGTTCAGATTGCTAGTTTCAACATAACTTTGCAAATGTTTTGCAGCTCTACTAATCACTAGCAGTCTGAAGCAAATTAAAGTCTCTTTTT
This sequence comes from Alectura lathami, assembly GCA_013399715.1. Classification (NCBI taxonomy): domain Eukaryota; kingdom Metazoa; phylum Chordata; class Aves; order Galliformes; family Megapodiidae; genus Alectura; species Alectura lathami. The sequence continues at coordinate 38,511 of VXAV01003326.1, forward strand.
TTAAAGTATGATTCCACTATTCAGTCTGGTACTCATCTGTAATATAAAGAATTACATTTCTGTCTTTAAGCTTAGGTCTGATTTACATAGTGAACTTGAACAAGAATGTCCCGCTTATCTGATGAAGGCCCAGTTTTTTTTTCAAAAGTGTAGAATGAAATGTGTAAGAGATGTATCTATAAAAGATGTCCCTGGCAAAAAAAAAAAAAAAAAAAAAATCCTTTCCTGATACGAACGTGTGAAGCGAATGATAGACTGCTGCTTGTAAACATTTTGGTACTCATTTCACTCTCTGGCAAGGTTGTAGATTTGACTTCTAAACTCTATGAGTGTCGGCAACACAATAATATCCTAAATAATCACCTCAGGGGAAAAAAGCCAGTGTAAATTGAGATAAGATCAAGGTTAGGATTTATCTGGGGGGGGAGGGGGGGTTGGGGTGGACACAAGATAGACACTTGTGGGGACGGTTGTACTAACTAGCAGTGAATTCTGGCAACTGTAAATAGAAACAATTCTTATTTCCTTTACATATATATATATGTGCAAATATATTATTGCCTATCATAGTCTTTTGAAGTGTTGCAAGGGCATGATAAAAATACAACTTGAAGTGAATAAGTACAGACTAAACATAAATGTGTTTTTACAAGCACTGGGATGCAAACATGTGAAGGATCTTTGTCTGGTTGTCAGAGTGTAGCTAGGGCTAGTCAGGGTATGGGATGCAGTCTGGGATATCAAGACCGACAGGACAAGATTTCACCAGCCAGAGTCTGCCCCACTGTCCGCAGCCATGGACAACACTTGCTCCCATCTTGGTGTCATCTGCAGACTTACGGAGGGCTCACTAAATTTCCTTGTTCAGAGCATCTTAAACAGGATCGGCCCAGCACTGACCCCTGAGAAACACCACACATGACTGGTCGCCAGCTGGATTCAACTCCGTTCACCAGCACTCTCTAGGCCTGGTCACCCAAGCAGTTCCTTACCCATGGCAGAGTACACCTGTCCAAGCCATGGGCTGCCAGCTTCTCCAGGAGAATGCAGTGGGAGACAGAGTCAAAGGCTTTACTGAAGTCTGGGTAGACTGCATCCACAGCCTTTCCCTCATCCACCAGGCGGGTCACCTGGTCACAGAAGGAGATGAGGCTGCTCAGGCAGAACCTGCCTTTCATGAACCCATGCTGGCGAGGCTAGATCCCCCCGTTGTCCCTCACATGCCGTGTGATCGCACTCAAGATGACCTTCTCTGTAACCTTCCTCAGTACCGAGGTCAGGCTGACAGGCCTGTAGCTCCCCAGATCCTCCTTCTGACCCTTCTTGTAGATGGGCATCACACTGGCAAGCCTCCAGTCATCTGGGACCTCCCCAGTTGACCAGGACTGCTGATAAATGACAGTGAGCAGGTGGATCCCATCCGGCCCCATGGTCTTGTGACAGTCTAGGTGGAGCAGCAGGTCCCTTACTGTTTCCTCCTGAATTGTGGGGGGTTTATTCTGCTCACCATCCCTGTCTTCCAGGCCAAGGGGCTGAGTACCCTGAGGATGACCGGTCTGACTGTTAAAGACAGAAGTAAAGAAGGAATTGAGAACCTCAGCCTTTTCCTCATCCTCAGCAGCAACATTCCCCACCGCATCCAATAAACAATGGAGGTTCTCCTTGGCCCTCCTCTTGCTGTTAACGTATCTGTAAAAATATTTTTTGTTGCCTTTCACAACAGTGTCCAGATGAATTTCTTGCTGTGCTTTCACCTTTCTAATTCTCTCCCTGCATACCATAGCAACATCCCGGTACTCTTCCCGAGTTACCTGCCCCTCCTTCCAAAGAAAGTGAAGTCTTTTTTTTTTTTTCCCTGGAGTCTCAGTAAACTCACTGGCTAGGAATAGAGACAAATGTTGAGTAATACGTGTTGAGAAATCATAAAGAATTGAAATTAATGAAAGCATGAACTGTTGTGAGGGCATAAGTTCTATGCACAGCATATATATGTTCATAAGAGAAAGAAATGAATAAAGATCACATAAACCTAGTTACTCACCATAGTTATGGATTTTGAAGAAGTATTTTTTCTTACTGTATTGTTTCCACGTATGTCTAATTTACCTGACATTTTCTAAGTCATTTTATATTACATATTACATTCTCTCTGGACAATCATTTTCCTCCAAAAGTGATGTGCTCAGTCTTTTCAGGTACACTGTGCCTGTTTTTGTGAGAGAGTATTTTCTAGTTTCTGGTGCTAGGAAATAATAGGATTAGAGCAGTAGAAAGAATTAGTTTGAAAAATCAATTTTAAAAGGTTAAATATGTTGCTAAACATGGTGGCACTTCTGTTTAAGGTATTTCATGTTGCTGAAAGCATAAAAGAAAAGGATACTGCTTACATTAATCTTCTAACATTTTCTTATGTCAGTTTGATTTTTTTTTTCCAGAAAATCTGTTTGAAACTAAAATTGTTTAATTTTAATCATCAGAGAAAAACTATGATGAGAAAATATTTCTTCCTCCTGCTGAAGTACCTTCCAATGCAAATGCTTTTTTCCCAGGCAACCATATTCCCACATTTGGTAAAATAGGCTATAAATTCCTACCTCTGCTGTAGATCAGTCCTGCATGAAAAACATTTGTCCATAACAGATTTTGGTATAATATTTACCCCAGTTTAATTAAATAAATTTAAGCATTGGTGTAAAGAACTGGAGAAGAGTCTATTATCCATCATCTCCTGGGTCCACAGATTTCTCTGTAAAATGCTTCATTCTCCTCCAGGAAGAGAGGGAGGCAGGTCAGTTTCTCAAGATGCTCCAGAGACACCTCCTGAGTGTGTATGTGCAACTCAATCCATCTCTGTCTGGTTTGTTTTCCTGGTTTTTTTTTTTTTTTTTGTCTGTGTGATTGTTATGTCAGCACTCATAGTGGAGATAAAAAAAGGTAGATGGCTTGAAATCAAGCTGTATTTTCCTTTTCAATATTTATTAAATGTAAACAATTTTAATAGGTCATGTCACACTTCTAACATTCTACTGAGTCATATTTGTTCCCAAAGTTTTTGAATTCTCCAGCTTACTGCATGCCTCTTCCTACTTTTTGTAGTTACACGATGTTAGTAGGATATGCTGGTTTTGTTATCCTTGTACAATAGCTCAGGATAATTTTGAATCCAGAAAAATCCCTTAGCAGTCCCTTAATGTTGAGGCTTCTGGGATACTAGCCATTTGGGTATTTTTAATTGAATCTTTCTTTGTATGAATTTTCCAGTAGGCTTGAAATAAAAAATGAGGAAGAATTATAGGCATGATGTAATTTGCTTAGAAGATGATGTCATAGAATCATAGAATCATAGAATCATAGAATCATGCAATCATAGAATGGCTTGGGTTGGAAGGGACCTCAGAGATCATCTGGTTCCAACCCCCCTGCCGTGGACAGGGCTGCCAGCCACTAGCTCACTAGATCAAACTGCCCAGGAACCCATCCAGCCTGGCCTTGAACACAGCCAGGGATGGGGCAGCCACAGCTTCTCTGGGCAGCCTGTGCCAGCGCCTCACCACCCTCTCACTGAAGAATTTCTTCCTGATGTCCAACCTAAACCTCCCCTCTTTCAGTTTTAGCCCATTCCCCCTTGTCCTACCATTATCCACCTGTGTAAAAAGTCGGTCCCCCTCCTGCCTGTAAGCTCCTTTCAAGTACTGGAAGGCCGCAATGAGGTCTCCCCAGAGCCTTCTCTTTTCCAAGCTGAACAATCCCAACTCCCTCAACCTTTCCTGATAGGAGAGGTGCTCCAGCCCTCTGATCATTTTGGTGACACTTCATTTATCATTCCCTTTCACAAATAGTTATGTGATTGTTTTCTTACCTGTAATGAAGACAGCAATTTTTTCTTGATAAATATATGAGTTGGGACAGCTATTAATCTAGGGGTAAATTACTGCAAGTCAAAATTAGTTAGGCTCACGTTCTTGAGGTTATCTAACTGAAGAATAAAGTTTTTATTTTGAGAAAGGATAAAGAATTGGTCCTCTCAGCATTGCTTAATTTATCATATTATCATATCTGCAACCTTTTCTCCCATATTCATCCTCTGTGCTGTGCTGTGTGTGGAAAAAGAATAGGCCCTTCTTATGCTCATTTCACAGACTACCTTCTATTTCTACTTCCACTGAGTCCTCCACACAGAAGGTTTCTCTACTACCTGCTAATTACAGGAGTTGTGTTCCTGAGTGTTGGGATTTATATCTGTTAAGATAAAACTCCTTCCTGAAGAAGTATGGGAATATTATAAGAATGAGCAGCCCATTCCTCTGCCTAGCTGTAAGCTCTGCATCTTTGTCAATGCACATTTTACCTCCTTATATTTTCTACACCTGCAATCTCCCTTGCCATAGGCACAAGTTAAGAGAGAGTACAAAATGTCAGGAAAAAAGAAGTACTAATAACCAAAGTGAGATGGTGGACGGTGTGCTTCTACTACAGAAGTATTTGTTATGCTTAGATGTACAAAGGATATACATGGTAAATCTGAAAATTCCGTCGATAAATTAGTTAAAGCAGATAGGATCATGTGAATATTTAGGAATATGATTTGAAAAATGTCGTATAGTTACAGTAGGTAATCCTACCCCAGACATATACTTGAAGTTTTGTAGGTTTGCGATTATTTAAATTGCAGAAATATGAAGTTATGAGGATACTAAAGAAAATGGATTTGTGAAAATCAATTATTTCTGTTCTTATAAGAAAGAGGATCATAACAGACAGTAGTGCTGTGAAGAGATCTTCTGCTGGTTTAGAGAATACACTGATCTTGAACTCAAACATTAAAGACGGAAAGGAGTCTTTACCCCTTTTATTAAGTGCTAAGCTCAGCACAGTCAGCTTAAGTGCTAGTACAGATGCGTATGCAATTTTGATGCATTATTTCCAGAGCTTTGAGCACTTCAGTTTACTCGTGATTTTTGGAATTTTGTTGGAATTTCAATATGTGTCCCTTGGGATTTCATATAGTGCAAAACTTTCATATCAAGATGAACATGATCTAACAAACTGAAAGAGAACAGATAACTCTGAAAAACACAAACCTTGAGCTATTAAAATAAGGCACTTAAGTGGTTAAGATTCTGAAGATTTAGCTTGCTATATATGTTGTAAAGACTATTTTTGTAAAGATGATCAGTGGTGCTGTGCTGATATTGTAATGACACGTACATTTTTTACATCTTGCATTTCTAGATTAGTCTTCAGTTTCTTAAGTTCTTCTCTAGAAAGATGATAGACTGCTAAAGTTTAATTTGGATGTGGATAATATGAGTGATTTGATGAATGTTTTAATAAAGGGTAACAATACACAAATATGAAAGAGTGATTGTTGGCAAAAGGAGGATTACGACATTGCTATTTTGTTGTTGTTGTTGTTTATTTTTGTGGGCTTTTCTTTCTCTTTAACATGGACAGATTTTACATTAATAATGACTCTCACAGTGACCTTAGAACTAATCCTTATTTTGATATCTACAGTGTTTACCTGTGCAAAATACTCTATTCACAGAAGAATGTGATGTTTTGAGAAAATATATAAGGAGGACAGATAGGCTGAAAATTTCATTTATCATCTATTTGTGCTTCTTGCTGTTTTTTCATCTGATTTATACAATGTTTGAGGACTGACATAATGGTTATCCTAGCACAGGTATACTCATGATAACAGCTGAAACAGCAATAGCAGCAGATCTCGATTGCGCTGCTTTTTTTGTCCCTATAATTCCTCCACAACTGAGATTTTCCTTTGCCTCTCCCTCCTTCTCCTCATTATTCTCATTTTCACTGACTTTTGCAGGGTCATTGTGTAGTTTTGCATTCCCCATCACCAGCGTAGCTGAATAAATAAAGTTACAGAAGGAGTATGTTCAAAGTTTACAGCTTAAGGGAGATAGAGGTTTTGCAACACTCTGTAAGAACTTCTTCCTTGCACACGTTTTTAGATAGTCAGCTAATGATCTGCTAAGAGCATATGCACTGGAATCAGTCATCAGTCATCCAAACCATCGTTTCCCTGCCTGGATTATTAGATCCCAGAATAAACATGTCATATATAGCATACAAGTATGAGTAGTGACTTCTGCAGAGAACTTGAACATTTGTATGAAATAATTTCTTTAATGAGTGGGAAGGTCAATATGTAAGAACATACTGTCATAAAGAAATGGCACTAAGAAATGTGTATTACTAATTTCCATGTATTACAGTTTCCTCCAAGACATTATCTTTCACTAAAAATTTTTTGCAACCAGATGGCAAGTGTCTTAAAGAGCATTACTTAATATACATGTATTTGCTACTATGTTTATTAAGTTTATCATAAGTGGAGATAAAGATCATTTCTTCATTAAATTCATTACATTTTCATAGATAAATATTTACAAAGCGTCATTATAGCTATCCAAAAAAAAATCCTGAATTATTTTGTGAGTACATAGTTCTTGAATTTCTAGATCTTGATATTTGAAGTTGATTCAGAGAGCCAGTAAGCAGAATTAAGACATTTCATTTTGGCTGGAGATCTGTCCCTGTAAATTAATTCATGCTCCCATGACACAGAGAATCTATCAATGTCCCTAGCTGTAAGTCCTGACACGCACTAAGTGACTAGATATCTTCACATCTTGTCTTTGACATCTGTGACCTTTACCATATACAATTCTAGACTTAATTGTCACAGAATAAGTTACCCAGTACAAATTCTGTTTGGTATGTAAGTCTCTTGTCCATGTAAAACATATAGACAATACCAAGTTATCCAGTAGCAATTAGCTTTAATTATTTCTTATGAGAAGGTTCTCAAAGGCATAGTTTTTGAATTTCCAGGCTGATTCTCACAAAAATTCTAAAACAGATGGTACTTGGATGATGTTGCTTATGTAGAATATTTCAGGATGCAAATCAGTTATTCATTTTTCTTCTCTTGAGCAGATTTAATGATTTCATATCCTATGATTCTTACCCTCTAGAACATTTGAACAAGCTCTCCAAATGCTCCATTGTAAAATGGTGGATTGCAGGGTTTTTTTGTGCAGCCATGTTATAGAAAATGAACTGGAGGAGAGAGATAAGGAAGAATTATATAGTAACAAGAAATCTACTGAAAAATGCAATTACTAGCAACAATGAATTAATAATAATTTTTCTCCCTGCTTTCCTAAAAAATACTGTTGCCTTGCATCTATTCAACATCCTAATGTCCATCGCCCTTTATGTCAAAGGACTGAGAAACATTGGGAAACATTGGGAATAATCAAGCACTAAAGCTGATCTAGAAGTTACCTGTAGTTCCGTGGAATGCAGGTGACAGGAATACTTGTCATTTACCTAAAATTAAGTGTGAAAATGCAGCAAAATCTAAGCAGCCACCTGGATTTTTCCTTTTTTCATCAATTTACACAACATTGCATTAGCAATAACAATAAAACATCCACCCTGTGCTTGTATTCCATCAAGAAAAGCAATCAGAGTATCTTCAAGAAAGCCATTTGCTGATGGATGTGAGAATTCATACAAGCACAGAGGTAGGAGGGGAGAAATCCGCTGCAATTTAAATGAAGTCTGAAATGTCAGCCTCTCCTAGATTGTATCTCTTCCTAGTTATTTATGAAAGACTCATCTGATTTATTCAAGGACATATTTGATAACACAAATTTGCAGTGTTGCTAATAAGGAGCAGAATATATATATACCCTCAGAAAGTGGATGATTTAAAACACTGTCACGGTGATATGAGAAGGAACAGGCTTTGAAGAGAGATTTGTTCTCTTGTCGCTTGCATTACTGCAAATTCAGAACCTGATTTCACTAAGCATTTATAGAAATACCCATTTTTAAATCGTGTTAGAATATCCACATTAACATCAGAAAATGTTTCTCTTATCTTTACTTATATCTGCTTCTGTGTAAAGTAAAATTTTAACAGGAGCAGTTTAGCAAAAAAGAACCATTGATAGCAAGAGAGGCTTAAATGTACAACCACCATTATTACACTTTTTAACAAGAATACCAAGGCAAAGAAGAAATGAACAAATAGAAGATTCTGGGAGGAGTGTCTGGGACAAACAAGGCATTGCTAAAGAAATCATGCAGTACTTTAGGCAGCACATTCTGCCCTATTTTTAGACATTTGTATTTTAAGTGATTCAGCATGTTCTTACTCTAACTCCATCTGGTTCATGGATCTCAGAAACCCATTAAGTTCTACCCTTTCCATTTCAGGAAAATGATGCGTACACATGCATGGGTTTAACTTCATGTTTTATGAAATCCATGAAGAATATCATATGTCTGGTTACAGCAGACTGGATTTAAGGGGATACAAAATACATGGTTGATTATCTCTTCAGTTGCTTGTGGAAAGAGTTGCCACGGCTGGGAGAAACGATGAATCCTCTGGGAAAGCAAGGAATACAATCCTGTCAAGATTACACTTTGCTGACTGGCAAACCATGCTAGTTCTCTAAAATTACCTGAAGCTTCTGTCTGTCTGTGGTTGTGAATATTTGCACTGTGGTCCATCATAAATGTTTAGACAGATCATCTGTAGTGTTCAGGGCTGGGGGTGGTCACTGCTTATAAGTCCACACAGACTGACAAGAATATACCAACTCAAATTTTAAATACTGACTTATTGTCTGCAAACTACAGCCTAAATAACACCACTCCTTGTAAGCTATTACCATAAGCAGAGCTCCTTTTTAAACAACAGAATTTACTAGGGATAGCCTAAGGTTTATTTTTCTAATTCTAGAGCTCAGCAAGTACATAAAGAACATTTTCCTGTGTGGATATAATGTGAGAAGAGATGCTAAGAATGAGACCAATCATTCTTCTAGCCTAAACACTAAGGCTGCCACTGATGTTTAGAATACCCCAGGGTTCTCCTGCCCATCCGTTTTACAGAAGACCATGCCCGTCCAGGTAAAAGGAAACGAGTTGACTGACTCTGAATGAGATCTTGTTCTGTATTCTGTGTGTTTAAATATCTTCTTGACTTATTCCTCCAAAATTAGGCAGGCCACTTCGTACCTGTGATAATTGCTTATACACAGGCGTACATATTTCTGAAGTTGCCCACTTACCCTATGTCACAATAGATAAAAACCTTGGTGCATTTGTTCATGAAGCAGGAGAGACAGACTTTTATATAGAGGCACGGTGATGTTATGTTTGTTGTCCCCTGTTATTTTCCTGATAGCTTCTTCCTGATAAGACTGATTTTGCCTACTTTGACCCTTCTGACAGCAATGTTGTAATGGCATTCAGAGACCTATCCACAATTCTAAAGATCTTTTCCATGAATGCAAATAGATTATCTGGAATACTTTATGGCCACATATTGTTATTATTTTTCTTTCCCTTTGTTTTTACTTTGTACTTTGAATATCAGATTTCCAGTTGTTTGTTTATTGTCCACTCAAAAATTTTTGCAAGTTCTTCTGGAAGTTCTTGAAGAAGATAGGAAAATATTCCTATCTTTTGGAGATGTATAACTCCATATTTTTCCCTGCATTTGTTTGAAAGTGTCTGCTTGTGAAACCACTAGAAACAAGATATTTGGTCAGACTCAGTACAACTCTGTTCCTAATATTACGCTGTTCTTCGTTGTCAGCTTCTAGCTCATAAACTGAATTTTGTGAGATCACATTAATTATGACGTGCTAGTTTTGGGCTCTTGATCTACATGTTTGAATTCTAAATGACATTAAGACTTATTTTTCTGGAAGCAATTTTATCAAGAAGATTTAGTTTTGAGCATGCATTTAGCCCTTGCTTTTGCAGAGAATAAGACAAGTAGATTTTGTCACCCTAATATCTTTGGAGAAACATCTAATTTCTTGTGCACACTGGCCTTTAATTACATGAAAGATTTTTTCTTCTGTCAAAAACACTGCAGCTGTTGAGACTGGCATAATGATTTATGCTTAAGATGATATTCAGGAGATAGGCAGAATTTTAATCTGTCTTGTACTATGCCTGGAAGAGAACAAGATTCAAGAAACAGTCACTTTCTTTTCTGCAGCAGTATTTCCACTGCCCAGAGTAGTTCACCACTTCTCCTTTTGTTAGGAAAGGAATGAATCAGTTCAGGTAAAAATGATGTAAGCTTTGTCCTCTACCGCCTTCTCCAAGACAGAGAGGACTGAAGAGATTCCTCTCTCCTAAAGGTTCTTTATTTAGCTCACAGTCTCTTCTGAGCTGTTATATCATCCTTCTGCTTATTAACAGTTTCATGGCCCCTGTCTTCTAATTATCCAAGGAAAAATGATCTGAACTATGTCAACTAATTTCAAGCAGCTGTTATGACTTCATTACTTAATTTTCAACTTGCAAAAGCTGTCGATTCTATCCATTAAATGGGATTGACTTACTGACAGCGTGGAGAGTGTAATGTGCCATTAACATGGATTCTGTTGTTTGCTGCCTTCACTGTGAGGTCTAAAGAAATATACGTATGTTTACACCTGAAAATCACCAACAGTTTTGACAATCGGTAGTCAAGGTGAGAAAATTTCAGCAGGACAGATATTGCTGCTTGACTATCATTAATTCTTAGAAGGAAGTGGTCCAAAACTAACTTCAATAAAAGGAATAAGATTTGTAAACTATACACTCTGTATATGTTCTAATTAGATTAATTATAAAATTGCTGTATTCTCAAGTTTCATAGCATTTCAGAGAGCACAAAAGCTCTGCATCCCCCAGCAGAACAAATAGAGCAGGGAAGGCCAGAAAACAGCATGGCTGGACAAGGCCCTGCTGGTCAAGCTGAGGGAAAAGAAGTAATGTACAGGCAGTGGACACAGGGACGGGTGGTCTGTGTGCAGGGTTACTGCCTGGATGTGGAAAGATGAGATCAGGAAAGCCAAGAACTAAACATGACAAGGGATGTGAAAAATTACAGGAAGGGGTTCTACAGGTACATTGGTCAGAAGTGAAAGGCTGAGAACGTACCTCCTCTGATAAACATGAAGGGAGAACTGGCTGCTACAGACAAGGAGAAGGCTGAGGTACTCAACGTGTTCTTTGCCTCAGTCTTCACTGATAGTCAGGCTTCCCATGTCTCTCAGGTTCCTGCATTTCTGTACAAGGATGGGAGGAAAAATCCCTCCTTGTAGCTGAAAAATTTCAGATTCTCTGTTTAGGAAAATACAGTTTAGCTTTTGCAATTAGCACTGCAGCAGGAAGTGGCTGAAAACAAATTTGAATATACTTACTAGTCCTGAAAATATTAGTTCAAAACCTCCCACATATTGAAAGAGGAATTTGTACCATATTACCTGATAAGGAATGTTGATACAACAAATACTAGATTCTTTTTCATGGAGCTGGCGTAATTTTAGAATTACTTGAGTGTTTCAAAACAGTTGCAGAGATTTAGCTAATTATATTTTAAAATGAATTTAATTGAAATGATATTATTATAGATAAAATTAGAGGGTAGAGAGAATACTCTTCAACTGATTGTGCTATGCCTTATTTGACTTAACCTTGAGCTTAATTTGTGGTGTGAATGTTAGCACAAAGGGTTTGTAACAGTTAGAGACAAAGGTACAAATATATCTATAATCCCAGCGTTATTATAATTGGTGTGACTTTCTTGAAATTGCACCTGTATCATGTCTTAATAATTCCATATACAAATATATAGATTATCTGAGTATAATTCTTCTCTAAAAAGCAGGAACTAGAACTGACATAAAAGACCAATGAAAAACCCCTACTCTTTAGCAAGAAAACAGACATTGTCAAGTTTTATTTAGTATCTGAGTTTTAATGCTTCCAAGACTTCTACAATAAAGAATATTCTGTAGCTGGGTACTGACTTGATTTTTGATGAAAATATACATTTCTGTCTTTGGGACAAAAATGGGAGGCTCTTTATTTACACAAGGGAGTGAATTTCCTTCCCTTTTCCTTAGTTACAAAATACAAAGATGACCATAGAGTAAGAACTCTTTTTTAAAAATCTAGAGAATTCCATGTTTAGCCAGGTAGTTCAACTGTAAAAAATAAAATTAGGTTTTCCATAGTTTGCAGTTGAAAATATGCATGCTTAGATGAATCTGTTCTGCTTGCTTGAAAGACTGATCCTAACTTGGTCTCTAAACACAGTCAAAACAACCAGATACTATTCCCCTGAAAACTCCCTCAGGGTGCTGTAGAACTGCAAGTTTAAGAAACTTCTGTCTTGAGATACAACGTGGAAACTGCTTTCATACAGTCTATTCCTTTTTAAATAACATTTACAGTATAAGAAGCAGAACTAAGTTTATAAAATAAACTATAAAATAGAGCAAAATATAAAATAAAATAAAGCAAATAAATCTATAAAATAAAGCAAATAAAGGATGTGTGCATTTTTCTTTGCAGATCAAAATTTGGTTTCCTTGTAGTATGTCTTAGAAAACTTTCTTCTTCTCCAGAGTGTGGTTGGCGTGGGACAGGCTCCCCAGGGCAGTGGTTACGGCTGCAAGCTGCCAGAGCTCAGTGAGTGTTTGGACACCACTCTCAGGTGCAGGGTTTGACTCCTAGATTATCCTTTCTGGAGTCAGGTGTTCAATTTGATGATCCTCATTGGTCCCTTCCAACTCAGCATATTCTATGATTTCCTGGCAACCAAAGTCGGTTAAAATAAGGCACACAACCTTGCTCTCCTGTCCTTAAATTCTGTTTAAAGACATAAAATAGCCTGGATGCGCTGTGCAGGGTGTATGATGGCACTCTGCGTGAGCTGCAGAGCTTGCCTGCCATCTGCTTCATGAAGGCTGCTTCTATTAAAGTCACTATCAGGAATGTATCTGCTCCAGTATTGGTCAAATTTACTATTTCCTCCAGAATAAATGACACATAATACCAAAACCTCAAGTGACAAACTAAGAGAGAACTTGCATGAATAGAGAGAGCAACAAGCCAAATTTCTCTGTATAATTTCAAAACTATAGCAATATTACATATATGCACTATACTGTTTGAAAAATAATATCAAAGCCAAAGTCGTCAGGAATCAGAATTATACCAACTGCATATACCTGTAGTATATGTTCTCTAATGCAAGGCATAATAGTTATGGCTTTCCAGGGAGTTAATTCTACTTTGGACAGTTTGTTACAGTTAATCACCTCCTAGTTTTCTCTCATTTCTTTGATCAAAAGCGTTAAGAAAGGTTTATATTATTGGAGCTTGCTAAGGAGCATAGTAAGGGTCAGAAAAAAACCCTAACGAAATGGATTTTGTATGGAATCTAGATCTACTTTGTGGTATTTAGCTGTCTTGAATTCTGCTCTGAGAGCACTTTTAGCAGCTTAGCTTATCAAGTTTCATGTTCAAAAAATATTAATTAAATACTAAGTGGACTGTTTTGATCCAATACAAGAGTCCGAAACTGATGATTATTGCAACAGAAACCTTTGGCTTATTTCAATAGTCACTTTAAAAACATAGTTAGGTTTTTATTTACATAAGGAATAACTTAAAAATTCAGCAAGATATTTAAAATTAAATGGAACTTGATTTCTAAATGTGTTCAAGTAAGTGGAAAACAATGATTTTGAAACTTTAAGCAGGTTATTATGTAGTCAAATCACCAAATATAGTACTGAACAATTTCTTCATGTTCCTCAAATCCAGTCATCACTCTTACCGCATGTAATACACAGATTACAAGAAAAAATAATGCAAAGTGACATAATTAATCCCACGTTTTTTTCTTTGGAAAGTACTGATCGTCATGTTTAAATTATGAAAAACCCTGTTGGGAGAAGATATAGGAAAAAGTTACTCAAGTACATTGAGAATATTGTAGATTATGATGAAAATTCAGAAATAAATAAAGTTCCGTGACTCATTTAAAGGCTTGCTTTCCATGTTATGTAGCTTTACTTCAGTGACTGTTAACTGACTTATGTCAACTTAACATCAAATATTCTTCTGCTTATAAATAAGAATTAATTGTAAGTTTAAAGAACATTAATTATGTAGTAGTAAGTATTTACCACACTTTCCTAAGAATTACACTGTTCTCTTCAGCTGTAGTGCTTTTTGCTGCCATCTTCCAATTACATTTTTAGCATCTGCATATATAGTTTATTAGGAATGTTCATTAATTTCTGTATTTCACTCACATACAGAATGGTAATGAACATTAAAATATGCTGTTGTACAGTTTATGCAGTGTTCTTCTCTGTTAGAGACGAGCTAGGCTGCAAAAACTAATCAAATATGAAACCACTGATTACAAGTAGAAAAAAATATTAGAAATCTTCCTTTGTATTCTAGAGTGAAAGGAAGGCACATGTTCCAAAAAAAAAGTCAAGGCTGTTCCTTCTTATGGTACATACAAACATTTTACTAACACTGTTTATCATTCATTGCTCTAAATCTAGGGTTAAATGATTAAGACTAAGTGGCATATACGAATCACTTTTTTGGGGAAAATATCTTGCAATGATACCTTTATTGGTGTGGTAGTCATTATCATTTGTTTAATTTTCAGACTCAAAATTTTACATTTCTACTACAGTTCACTAGATTAAATCTTGTGGTCTAATAAAATGGGTCAAAAATATAGGCATTTTTCAAACACGTTAGTTGGAAAAACATATGAACTTTTAATATAGCTCTCCATCAAATAAAAAAAGAAATAGTGACTAAGAAGTCCAGTGTAGCTCTTACAGTTCTTTTCAAAGAACAGAAATGCGAAACATCAAAGCGAACATATACATCTTATGACTTCTAGCAAAGAATACCCTTTGACTTTTATCTTTTTAGTAAAAGAGTAAAAGAGAATAAGAGAAGCATAAAAATTAATAAATAAATACACAGTATAGGCTAAAAATCCCAATAAACATCTGTGATGGTTTGCCCTTGGCTAGCAGTCACTTGCCCTCTATGCCGCTCTCCATCATGTTCAGATGGACAGGTGGAGAAAACACAATGAAAAAACTTGGGTGTTGAGATAAAAACAGTGACTTTAGTTTATTCATTAGCTACCGTCATGGGCAAAATGGACTCAGCATTGGGAAGACTAATTCAACTTATTGCAAACTAATAACGGACCAGAGCAGCTGAAAAGCAGTTAAAAGCAAACAAAAATCTCCTTCCTTCCACTGTTTTTCTACCACCTCCCCGCCCTGAGTGTTGTCTTGCTAACAGATCAGAAATCTATTGCAGAGCAGACTAATAATGATAAGGTATTGCTAAAATAACTCTGAGGAGGAGGTATGCCAGTGAAAGTTGAACCTTGTGCAGATGACATAGCAAAGGAGCTATCAGGTTCTGGGTTTGCCATGCAACATTTTTGAGCTGTGATCATATAATACCTGGAATAGTCAAAATTGCTTATGTTTTGATTTCTGTAAAACATTGAAGTATTTCGACAAAGACCCACAATCTAATTGTTTACTGTTCTTTTTCCTACTTAACTGGTCATACTAATTGGTCATTTGTATTTATTTGCAGAGGAAATATGTTGATTTAAATTTATTTATCATCAATCATTCTAAAGATCAAATATAAATTATGTTGCTCATTGACAAAAAAAATAATTTTGTTTTCCCAAATTGTGACTTAGAAATCTGAAAATGGAAACGTCATTCCTCTTTGGTTTGATTACATTTTCCTTAAATGCTTATTACCCCCTAATGCGCATCTTCATACACTGCATTTCATATATTTTAGAGACGTATGGGAAGCATATTATGCCAGGAAAGTCTGAGGAAAGAAAGTGAACCTGGAAGGAAAGGAGGAAAGCAAATCTTGCTAACACCTTGTATTGCTTTTGCTCAGTTCGTTATGTCCTAGTGTTTCCCTTATGAAACGATATGTAGAGCAACATACAATTTTAAGATCTTTGATTTTTACTGTGTCTGGTATTAAATATCATATAATGATAGGCTAGAATCACAGAATATCCTGAGTAGGAAGGGATCCACATAGATCATTGATTCCGACTCTTGGTTCCACACATGGCCACCTAAAACTCAAACGATATGTCTGAGAGCGTTGTCCATTCACTTCAGGTCTTCAACAGACTTGGTGCTGTGATACTGATAATTTGAAAGGTTCTATTTCCTGAAGAGGAAAAGGGGCTTGAAGAACAAAATGAGGGTTTCGTCATTCATCCTGGCTTTGTCTCTGTCCTTTTTCCAAATTGTAAGAATTTGTTTGGTGTCAAAAACCCTTGATTTTTTTGTTACTTAAATGCATTTATTATATCTTTGCTTTATGCAATGTCGTTGCCTAAGGTAATCACCAAATTATTTTGGTCTTTTTCAGCCAAGAGACTACAGATAAGAGATTATTTTACTTTATACAGAATATGTTACATTTACTTAAACTCACAGATATTATTTTTTTTCCTATTTAATGTACTGAATGCCCAGGCAAGCACTAGAAAAAATCAGATGTACACAACTAGCCAAGTGTAAACCTCCCTTTCTGCACTAACTACTTCAAAAGTTCACATCCTACTGCAATCCATACCAAGTAGACTTCTACCATTTAATCATAAAATTAGAGAATAAATTAGGTTAGAGAAAAAACTTTGAGGTCTCTAGTGCAACCTATAGCTAAAAGCAGAGGAAGCTCCACATTAGACCTTTCCACATAAAAGATTTCTGAGAAGTTTTAAGGGCTTTATGGAACTCGGATATTCTCATAAGCTTTAGATTTCTGGATAAGATGTCAACTAACGTACTTTAAGCCACAACTTGCCCTACATTCTCTTCATGAGGTCTGAGCTTTAGGTTGCAAAATGTACTATGTTGTTAAGGCTAGATTGTGCTCTGCTCTGCTACATAAAATAAGTTATTTGGCTTGGCATGTCTAAGAGAATTTCCAGCTGTACGAGAAATTCTTGTCTAGGATTTGAACGTAGATAACGAATTTCCCAGTTAACAGTAAGACATAGATTAACTCTTTAAGTGCTATTTATGGAGTACTAATAAGCTGGACGTATCTGAGCGGTTTTAGACAGTATTAAAATTGAGAGAAATAATCTCAGAATATATTAATACAGTGCAGAAAATTGTGGCACAATGTTATTTCTAAATTCTTCTTTTGAGTTCTGTTTACACTTTTGGCTGAGAATAGTAATAGAACAAGTTTTAGTTTCTGTGGTTTTGTACGTTGTATGAATTATAATAATGTAATGTGAATTCTAACCATTAAAAACACCATTATTTAGAACTATTCGGGATTCTATTCCAGCTCGGCTCTACATAATACATGTGCACGTGTTATACCTGTTCTCCATTTTCTGTCCATTTGATAAGTAGATAATCAAACTTTTACATACGCTGTTTATATGTAAAGTCTTCCTTTGTTGTTTTTTTTTCTCTTTCTCATTAGTTTGAATGCAATTTTCCCTCCCCATACAACATAAGTTTCAAGATACACTAGTTCTAGTTCTATTAGAACTGCTGTTTTCTGTACAACAATGCACAAAATGAGTGTGGTAACAATTAATAAAGGTTTGTTTCTCCATTTTACCTTTTCACCATAAGCTAGGTGAAAACAGTCTTCTGGAAAAAGAATGAGAGTTTTCACCCAATGGGAAAAGTAGATATTTTGCTGTCAGTTATCTGTTTCCGGTGTGTATTTTCTCTCTTTTTCCATTTAGTCAAATGATAACAGTCAAATGATGTTACTCCAAAATAATAAGACCAAAAGAGATAGATACAAAGATCTGTTTAATTAGTAGATACAGCCTGACACCATGCCTCACTTCAGCTGCACATTTTCCGTGGCTGCAGCCAAGTTAGCTGAATGAGACATGAAAAATCTTTGCCCGTAGCAGCAGGCAGGGTGGTTAAGTGGGCTGGAGGCATTCACAGTTCAGAGGGACAGGTAAAAATCAAGAATAGAACTTATTGAAGTAAAATCTATATTTTATGAAAAAAAAAAAAAAAAGAAATCCTAAACTGATATTTGCGCCAAATCTCTTAACATTATTCTAATAAATTTCAGTAGTGAAGAAAACGTTTGATGCTTGGCTGACAGCCCCTGCAATGACAGGGGCTTGTGAAGAGTGGGACTCTGAAACTTGCTACAGGCTATATTTGTTCTTGAATCTCTACTGATGCTTTAAAAAACAATGATATTTTTATGCATGCAAACTTACAAATGTCAATAAATGTTCTTTGCAGGAGTAATACGGTCCTCAGCACAGTTCATGGACATGCCAGATACTGCTTCTTAGCGCACAAGGATCTGTATACTTTCATCACTTCTTGCTATGGAATATTATATGCTGGAGGAAAGTATTTTCTCTGTAATTCTTCTAAAACAACAGTATCACATTGGAAATAACAAAATAAGAAGACAATGCTATTGTCTAAATCATAAAGATTTCAGATAAATAGACAAATCAGACAAAGATGAATTGAGTTATATGTCTAGAATTTATAGTATCTGTAAGTTGAATCAGGAAGTTGACTGGGACCTTTGGACTAACATTGTTATAAATGTTTTAGATGCTTCACTCTCCATTGTTCAAAATGTCCCCCCCTAGCACGCTCTGAAATCTA
>VXAV01003326.1:73867-105583 GCA_013399715.1 Alectura lathami
GAAAAATACATAGAAAGAAAAATAAGTAGTATTCTTTTTTTTTTTTTTTTTCCCCCTTGATATAGTAACAAATCGTAGACGTATAGTAGTAATTTGTTTTATATAAATCACTTCCAAGCATATGTTATAAATATCAACTTTTGGTTAGTATCAGATTAGACACAACTAAATTGGTAACGAGTAACATGTTACCTGTTCACCTGTTCCCTCACTCTTTCTAGGAATTTGCAGGCATTAGTACAAAATCTCTAGTGTTGGAGCACTTGTGGAACAATTAAAGATATTACATAGTGACATAGCTACTATAACTAGCTGAACCTCCTAGCATTATTGCTATTTGTGTTATCATAGGTAAATACAGCAGTAGTAAGTATCAAAAAAATATATATATAGCTTTCCAAATAATAATCTAAGAATACCTTAGAAAAGAGGTTGAGTATTACTGTCCTTGTTAAGCAATACGGAAAAGTCAGTAAGTTTGCACACTGCTATGTTGTACTCCGCTGAAAAAAATCTCACATCCAAAATAGTAAGTCAGATCCCACAAGTAATGCAATAATACTGATGCAGAAATCTGCCCATGCCAATACTTCCAACTTCTCAGCAGAACTAATCATTCTGCTGACCTGGTTCAATCTGCTTCCAGTGACAGAATTAACAAAGCTGCACTGCACCATGCAGGTAAAATTAAAAACTTTGATAGGTCAATAAATAGGAGTCATTGTCAATGGCCCCTTCCTCCTTCTGTCCCTGTCAAATATGCGCAGGTGGCAGGGAGGCAGATAAGATTTTGCCTCATGTATTTGGAGCTATCTTTCAGCTTTGCTGCCAAAATAACTGCAGCCGAATGAGAGAGTGCACCAAAAGTATACACCTTGTGTGAGAACATGGAGCTCAAACGGGAAAGCACACAAAACTAGTGGAGCATTGTGAAGATGATTCCTCAAAGAAACCACCTGAAATTTGTGTTTTGTCTGTATTGACGGAGAAGGCAGTGTCTCTGTACTGAGGGAAAAAGGAGCAGGCGCAGCGACTATTTGTGAATTAGTCCTTTTCTTTAGGATCACTATACTGTGTAAAAGGGTTGTCTATAAAAGACCTTTTAGACTTTCAAGAGTTGTTAAAGTTTCATGGATTAACTTCATACTGAAACCAAAGTACTAATAATTCTTGTGAACTTATTAAAGTGAAATATAACCCGTTAAGTTTCAGTTGTGAATTGTACCTGTACACATATGTTTGCAGTGTCAAGTTTCTAAATTGATCATTAACTTTGTATACTAAGGTTCTCTAACATTGCAGGGTACACAGAATAAAAAATATTATTAAGGTTCTCAGGTTTCAGCTTCAGCACTTTCATGTATCATATCAAGTGTAAGATAATTATTTAGAAGCAATTTAGGTTTTTTGGTTCTATTTTTGCCTTTTTACTTTTGATTGCAATGTCTGGAACACTTCTCTTAAACAAGAACATCTGGATTACTCCTTGCGTGTATTGAATTCTCATCTAAAGTAAAGAACCTTCTATTTTGACATCACAACTATTTTTCTTTTTTTTTTTTTTCTGTAAATTGTCTATATAAGATGGATTTGTACATACCACCTTTCATTATTTAGCTCAATTGATTTTCTGCCAGTAGAAAATATGATCCACTATGCAACAACATGGGAGGGCTTTCCCAGCTGTTTCCAGGTGGATCCAATACAACAACTTGAAAAAGCAGACTGTCCAAAGGTAGTCTCAACAGCCAATCCTTATTTGAGAATGCTTCTTTTTTACAGAGGGGCTGAAAATAGCCCTGTTGGAGATGCTATGAATCCAGGACAAAGCAGAAAAGCAGAAAAGCTCTCCTTCGTCCTCTCCTGCTACTCATGATTTTGGTAAACTTTTCTTCCTTCCTTTTTCATACTGCAGTCAGAGCAAAGATTACAGCTTTTGAGCTTGTCTGATGCTACTTTTAGTATAACTCTAGTGGATGCTAAGATCTTAGGTGGAGAAGGTGGAAAGATAGCAGAGCTATACAAATTTTTGCTGATACATTGTACACACCACCCAGAAGTTTGTGGTTTGTACCATTTTTCTGCATTGAGAAACAATGTTCAGTTGTTCACTGTGCAAATAGAATCCAACATATTTTATGTTTCAGTAACTATACTCCATCAGGCCAATTCAGGATTTGGCATTACCAGGACATGTATCAAAACATCCTGTTTCCTGATTTTGTGGCTCTCGTGATCACAGAGTCACTCATTTTCTTTGAAAGCTAAAAAGATGCACAATGTGATTATGGTAGGAACTGGTGAATCATTACCTCAGAATTCCTCAGAATTGACATATTTTATGTCAAACTATCTAACCTTTTACAAAGGTAAAGACTTTTCATTTGCTTCTGTTAGGAACGGAAATTAAAACGCCTTTGCAAAATAACATTATTGGATAATTTATCTTATCCTCTCAAGTTTTTGGAAATGCTGGCATACAAGTGTTATGTATACATCTGTGAAAATAAGTGTTGATGACAAAAAATATGAACACAAGTGTGTAACACTGAGCAGTAACATTGGACTATTTGCTATTAGACCACATAGCACAGGGCCCAAATCTCTGTCCCTGAGGTGTGGATGGCGGTGTCAGTTCCTTAGGCCATCTGCTTGGAGAAGGAAGGGAAGGCAGTGGCCATAAACTTTCTGAGTTTTATTAAGGTTTTAGATCCTGTTTGTCACAGTATCTTTCTGGATAATCTGACCAGCTGTAAGACAAACAGGTTCACACTACGCTGGGTGATACACAGGCTCTACAGCGGAGCCTGAAGTGTTGTAGTGACCAGGGTGGTTGTCAGTCCCTAGCATCGCTCCTCACTGCACAGCCAGCCAGCCAGCCAGCCAAAAGAGGTGATTCTCTCTCTGCACTTATTTAGCACTCGTGTGGCCTTATATTAACCATTGTGTGCAGCTTTGCATGTCGCAACATAAAAAGGATGTTAAGATAATTCAAAGAACCCTGAGGAGGGCAGCAAATTTGGTAAAAGGGCTGGAAGGCATGTCTCATGAGGAGACTCTGATGATCGCCCAGTCTGGAGAAGAGGAGGCCGAGGGTGAGCCCGTTGCTCTCTGCAGCCATGCAATAGGAGAAGCAGAAGGAGGTGCCAGGCTGCTCTCCCTGATGAGCAAGGACAGAACACAAGGGAACAGTGCATAGCTGCGCCAGGGGAAGTTCACACTTGACATCAAGAATAATTTCTTCATTGCGAGGGTGATCAAAC
Source organism: Alectura lathami (assembly GCA_013399715.1). NCBI lineage: Eukaryota > Metazoa > Chordata > Aves > Galliformes > Megapodiidae > Alectura > Alectura lathami. The sequence continues at coordinate 77,131 of VXAV01003326.1, forward strand.
ACTGGAACAAGCTTGCTAGCTAGGCGGTCAATGCCCAAGACTATCAGTGTTCAAGAAGTGTTTGCATAAAACCTCATCCCTTTAACAGCTGGCTCATCCTGAAGTGGTAAAGCCATTGGATTTGATGATCTTTGTGTGTCCCTTCCTATTGAACTATTCTGTCCTAAAGGTCCCTTGTACATGGAACAATTTACTTGTCTTTTCTCTACTTTTACTTGTATGTAATGAATTGCACAATAATATGTTTGGAGGAAAAGCAGTACTTAAACATTCTTGTCCTTGCTCTTTTTTAGTTTATTGTTTTTATTTTGAGTATTTACAGTTATTCTTGAATCCATAAAACCAAACAACTGTCACCAAACATTCTATGTCTATACAGACTACAAAATGAAAGAGACATTTCTTAAAAAATCTCCCACTCAATACCATATGGCTTTTCTTTTCCTGTGTAAAATATTTTTTAAAAGGAAATCAGTGATCTGATTCAGGTTTTGAATGTTGGTGTCGATTTGCCCTGAAATGTTTTGATGTCACTACTTATGCTAATGTGAATAAAAGACGTGAAAAATTTTTAGGTAAAAGGGCCTACATTATCAGCTTTCACATGTAGCTGAGAATTTGTTACATCTCCATAGCAACATTCCTGTATATACAATTAATTTCATCAAGACACACTGGTGTACTAGTGGATTCATACAGAGTAATAAAAATATTAGTCAAATTTTGTAGATAAATGCCCTTTTATTTAATGGATGCTAGAGATGAGGAAGGGAAATTGTGGTCATTCAGTTAAAGGTGGGAGGTGAATGCTTACTTCACCCATTCCTGTGTCATACAGCAATAGTTACGGAAACCAATTAAACAAACGAAGCACATACAAAATTTCTGCATAGGGGCTTTCAATCCTAGTATTAATCAGCTTCTAGACCGTTTCATATTTTGCAAGAATTTCAGCCAAGAAGCTCTGGAAAAAAAGCTGCAGCAGGGGGAAGAAGAACACTTTTATCTTCAGCAAGTTTCCCTGTGGAAAATTTAAAACCCAGTGTCCTGTTCTACACAGAGTTTTAAAACTATATTTTCAAACTGATGTGAGACTTACCCACAGAAAGGATTGTTTGTGGAAGATCACATCAAAATACCCTTGTATTAACCACAAAGTGAACATTAGTGATAGCGAGCCAAGAATATATATATGCCTATATTTTTACTCTTTGATTCTGAATTGCAAGTTCTCTTCTGAAAAAAATATAAATTTTTGTTGGAAGTGAGATCTCACACAAAATTCGCTGGAACTCTTTGAACATCCTTTCTTCTTTATATAGCTGGATTTGATTTCCACCCTGACTTTCCAATATTTACTATTTACAGCAGTATCTTTGTTATTTTGTATTTGCAAAACAAAACAAAACAAAACAAAAACTTACTCATTTTTAAAACATATTTTTGTAGTTTGAATCATTTTTTTTTTCACAAACTTCCCATCAGAAACAGTTGCTCTTTATCCACAGTTTAGAAATAAATTCCCACTAGACTACAGACTCCAGTACAACTGGGCACAGTCATAGACAAGTTCCAAGCTGTGGCGCAAGTTTTGCAGATCACAGAATCATAGACTGGCTTGGGTTGGAAGGGACCTCAGAGATCATCTAGTTCCACCCCCCTGCCGTGGACAGGGCTGCCAGCCACTAGCTCACTGGATCAAACTGCCCAGGAACCCATCCAGCCTGGCCTTGAACACAGCCAGGGATGGGGCAGCCACAGCTTCTCTGGGCAGCCTGTGCCAGCGCCTCACCACTCTCTCAGGGAAGAATTTCTTCCTGATGTCCAGCCTAAACCTCCCCTCTTTCAGTTTTAGCCCATTCCCCCTTGTCCTACCATTATTCACCCGTGTAAAAAGTCAGTCCCCCTCCTGCCTGCCAGCTCCTTTCAAGTATTGGAAGGCCGCAATGAGGTCTCCCCGGGGCCTTCTCTTTTCCAAGCTGAACAGTCCCAACTCCCTCAACCTTTCCTCACAGGAGAGGTGCTCCAGCCCTCTGATCATTTTGGTGGCCCTCCTCTGGACCCGCTCCAACAGCTCCACATCCCTTCTGTCCCGGGGGCCCCAGGCCTGGACACAGCACTCCAGGTGAGGCCTTCCAAGGGCAGAGCAGAGGGGGACGATCACCTCCCTCTCCCTGCTGGCCACCCCTCTCTTGATGCAGCCCAGGATGCCATTGGCCTTCCTGGCTGCAAGAGCGCACTGCTGGCTCATGGCCAGCTTTTCGTCGGTCACAACGCTCAAGTCCTTCTCCGCAGGGCTGCTCTCAAGGAGTTCTTCTCCCAGTCTGTACACACACCTGGGGTTGCCCTTACCCAAGTGCAACACCTTGCCCTTGGCCTTGTTGAACCTCATCAGGTTCTCGTGGGCCCACTTTTCCGGCCTGTCCAGGTCCCTCTGGATGGCATCCCTTCCTCCAGGGGTATCAACTGCACCACTCAGCTTGGTGTCAGTAACAAACTTGCTGAGGGTGCACTCGATACCATTGTCTAGGTTTTTTATAATGATGTTGAAGAGCACCGGTCCCAAAACGGACCCCTGGGGGACACCGCTCATGACCGGCCTCCACCTGGACGTAGAGCCATTGACTACAATCCTTTGGCAGCAACCATCCAGCCAGTTCTTTATCCAGCGAACAGTCCACCCATCAAATCCACATCTCTCCACTTTAGAGACAAGGTTATGGTGTGGGACCATGTCAAAGGCCTTGCACAAGTCCAGGTAGATGACATCCGTTGCCCTCCCTTGGTCCACCGATGCCGTCACTCCATCACAGAAGGCCACCAGATTGGTCAGGCACGACCTGCCCTTGGTGAAGCCATGCTGGCTGTGTTGGATCACCTCCTCATCTCGCATGTGCCTTAGCATCTCCTCCAGGAGGATCCGCTCCCAGGCACAGACGTGGGGCTTACCAGCCTGTATTTCCCTGGGTCTTCCTTTCTCCCCTTCTTAAAAATCGGAGTGATGTTTCCCTTTTTCCAGTCACCGCTCACCTGACAGCCACGACTTTTCAAATATGATGGAGATGCATAGGCTAAACATAACTTAAGGCAGGAGTAACAGTCAACATGTATATATCCTATATAAGAGGCAAATAAATATGCCTTTCTTTCCTTTTAGGATAAACAGAAATTTTGGCTTTACTATTTTTTCCCCTTTCTTTTTATCTGAATTGCAGAATTCCATTTTAAGGCAGGCTAAAATATAACCAGTGAAAACATAGTTCATTTTGTTTAGTAATGTCAGATTTGTAACCCTGCAGGGATTCCAACATGATTAATTTGGGGTCAGCTTTAAGACTGCTAGAACCATCAGTTCACAGCACCATAAAATAAGCAACTTACAAGACAGATTCTCAGTATATTATCAGTTTAACAGACTATAATATAAAAACAACTTCTTCTCCAAAATTATTAATTTGTAATTATAGTGATAACATTTAATATAGCTGAAAATGAATTTTACCACCATTAAGTGGTAAAACTTCCCGTGGAGTTTTTAAAATTAATCAACTATTCTTTCTGCTAATCCCTGACTTTGCTTTGTCTATTATTACATGCATTATAAATGCACAAAGCGGTAAGGATTATATTTTGTCAACAATGAATGAATTGAAAATGCTACTTTAAACAGGAAACCTGACAAAAATGTTAATAAAAAATGCTATTGTGCATCATGTTTATTCCTGCACATGAATAAAAAGAAGATTTTGCACATATAGTCTACAAAACTATCGAAAGGATCAGAACTAGTTGGTGTTTTTACTGTAATCATTGTACAAGATTGCTCTGTAGGTACAATGTTTTTGAAAGCCAGTAAAGAGTAAGTAAGTAAGTAAGACTTAGGGTTTGCCTCCTGTTCTTAGGTTTCACTGTGTTTTGATACCTCACGAAATACGCTATTTATTACAGAACTGGCACAGTGATATTAATCCTGAAACTTAGTATCCCCATGGCAATTTTTCCCCTTTATTAAAAAATACGAAAGGCTTTGAATAGTAAGATGCTAGGTTTGTCTAAGCATTATCTTTCCATGCATGTCACATGACTCATTATAAACTTGACCATAACAGAAATAAAACTGACACCCTCTGCTCTTTCCCCATTCTTTAGTTATCTAGGAGCAAATGATTAAATGATATGCTGCACAATGTGTGTTACTAACTTCACAAGTGTCAGCAATCATGTGTTTGGGCATGTGCCAATCTCTCTCTATTTTTTTTTTTTACAAGTATTAGTACATCATTTTACCAGTTTAAATATTTCAGTTTCATAACAAAATTGAATACCAATTTCACGAAAAAGGGAAAAGATCAGGCTTAATATGGTTCATGTGCTTTTTAACTACTTTTTAAAATCATTTTTAAGCTAATTTATTCTCTAGGAGCCTTTCAAACTTACAATAAAACTCCAAAATACTACATGCTAAACTTCTGGAAACGGGACTAATTCTGAACATCATGTGCACAGCCCATCAAAAAAGAGAATCTTTGTCACAACCAGGAAAAGGATATAAAATTCTGTCCTTTGTCTCTCTTTCACGTTAGTCCAACATCTTCCACTTCTGTCTTCAATGTTATGTGAGGCCAATCAGTGTCAATGTGGAATTAAGCATTTCTGAATGAAGTTATCTTTCCATATATATTTGCATGTATCTGTTCTGACATACCAATAGACCACCATCATAGATAATGCATTTACATATCTGTGTGTTACTTTGCTGGTTGGAAAATAATCTTCAAATACAACAAAGTGCCACTAATTTCTCCCAGCCTGGAGTCTAATAGGTCATGCTGAAAGATACTGGAAAATTCTGACTGCTTGATTATAAAGCAATGTGAAACCACCTCCACCAATAAGAGGAAGCAGGCTGAAAAAGTACTTCTCTTTAGCTTTATATTGTAAATACTGCCACTCAGGACTTTCTCAGGATAATACGTACATGCCCACACATATTTTATTAATTACCCTTACTTACATTTGTCATTCAGTCATAAATGCATACACACAGTACCTCTCAATTTGTTTTTGCAGTAAGACACAGTGGAGAATTTACCAGCTCTAATAATCTCCTGTTGAGTCCCTCAAAAACATGTTTGTAATCATGTAAAAAGAAATTATTTTTATTCAAGCGTAGAGTATTGTTGTCATTCCAAACACTTGATCACTCTCTCTGTGAAGAAATTCTTCTTGATATCCAAACCAAACATCCCCTGGTGCGGCGTGAGACATTTTCTTCACGAGAAATGTCACCTGAGAAAAGAGACCCACTCCCTCCTTGCTGCAACTTCCTTTGCTTGAGCAACCTAATACCTTTCTGGCAGTGAGGGGCCCAGAACTGAACACAGCACTCGAGCTGCGGCCTCACCAGTGCCGAGTACAGGGGAACGATCACCTCCCTGCTCCTGCTGGCTGCACTATTCCTGATGCAAGCCAGGATGTCCTTGGCCTTCTTGGCCCCCTGGGCACACTGCTGGCTCCTGTTCAGCCAGCTGTCAGCTGACACCTCCAGGTCCTTTTCTGCTGGGCAGCTTTCCAGCCACTGTGCCCCAGGCCTGTGCAGATGCATGGGGTTGCTGTGACCAAAGTGCAGCATCCACCATTCAGCCTTGTTGCATGTCGTGTGACTGGATTTGACACTCCAGCCTATTCAGATCCCTTGGCAAAGCTTTCCCACCCTCAAGAACATCGACAGTCCTGCCTAACTTGGTATCATCCACACACTTCATGAGAGTGTACTGGATCCCATGATTGAGATCATCGATAAAACTGTCACAAAGGGCTGAGCACTGGGGAATGCCACAAGTGACCAGCTGCAAGCTGGACTGAACTCCACTCACTGTAGATGACTCTTTGGTGGATGGCACAGTCCATTCAGCCTGTTCTTCCTCTCAGTGAACAGTGAGCCTGTCCCTGCCGTGATCAGCCAGTTTCTCCAGCGGAACACTGTGGGAAACAGTGTCAAAGGCTTTACTAAAATCCAGGTAAACAACATCCACAGCCTCTCCTTCATCTACTAAGGTGGTCGTATTGTCATAGACAGAAAGAGATCAGGTTACTTAAGCAGAATTAATTTTATTCTGTTTACAGGAATGCGAATGAAACCACTAACAATGTTGGAGTTTAAGAAGAGGTTAATTTTTCATTAATTCTAGGAATCAGACATAGAAAAGGAGCACTGCTAACTTTTTAAGATGCAGAAGTATTTTTCTATAACTTTTTGCATTTAGGACAGTGGAAACCTTGCTTTTCATTCAGTAGATGGCATATCTGTTATTCTCTTTGCTGTGTTTATATGTACCTTCCTCATCAAACTATACCAGTTGATGTACCGAGTGCCAAACATGTCACGTAACACAGAATTATAGACAGTATATATTCTTTAAAAAAGAAAAAAAGGAAAAAGAGCATTCTTATCTTTTTTTAGTACCCACTATGTAGATGAGGCAATATGAGAGGGGCTGATGGTCACTTAGACAAATGAAGCACAACTGTGGAAGACCATTTGTGTCACACAGTCCAGCAGATTTCTCTCACCAGTCAGAATGTTACTGCTGCAGAGTAAGTACAAATGAATAAACAGTAGATACGCATAAGCTACAGCCATTAAACAAAAATGCAGCAGGTGTGCTGTCACAAGCACGTCCTTATGAAGGTTACCTGACCTGCAAATCTATAAGGGTCACAGCCATGGTTTCCTTATTTCCATAATATACAAGGATATGCAAACTTGTTTTGCATGAATTTCTTCATTACAAAGTACTGCAAATAACTACGAGTAAAACAAAGGATGCTACAAGTTACTACAGCATTCTGACCAGTAAAGCAAACATAGACTTGTGTTAAGCACATCTATATGTATTATCTGAGGTGTTACTGGTATGACGACCACCAAACCACTCTGAGGAGTGAGGATCCATTGCAGTAATATTTCTTTGTCCTGACAATTACACCTCACCAGAGAAGTTTTGGCTGAGGTTTTCAGGAAAATCTTAGGGCTTCCAGCTAAGTAGATACCCTTGGTCAATACATTTACCAGGTCATTTTTGTGACAGTCCCATTATATGCTTAATTTTGTGTATTTTGTGTTTCTGTTCTGCTGTATTTTGAACTGCTCACCTCTAATTTACCTACTCTTGCTTTCTCTACCCTTTTGAAATCTTTGGTGAACGTCGTTAATTACAGGTCTCAGAAAGGCCTGGGCAGATCAACTTTTTGACTTTTCCAGTATAAAAATGTCACCTGATCTTTCTACCTTTCCTAACCTGATTTGTGGTAACTAAAGTCCACTTCTGTTTTGAATTTTCAGATAAAGAAATGAAATCCCATAAAAGTATTTTTTCCCTTCTTAGATGATGGTCAAACAAAAATACTTTTTTTTTTTTTTCCTTTTTCTTAGCTTTATGGATCACATCTTGTCTTTGCATTATGTAAGAAAAAGCATTAGCCTGAATTAGTGGTCTCATTTTTAAGAAGAAAAGTAGATTTTATTGCATTTCAAGAAATAAGGAAGTAATATAGAAATTAGTCTGAATTTGAAAGAACTTAGGCAAATTCTGTGAATTCTGTGATGTGGGTATGTAATATTCAATGGCTAAACACTTACAGTAAGTATACTACAGCTGACTGTTATTCAGGCCTGTATTATTGTAGCAGACAAGAAAGCTTGGCCCACAGAAGCAGTCAAAGGAAGCCTTAAGAATAGTTTTTGTGTGTGACCATTTACTTTTGGCTTTAAGTAACTATTATTTTATTGCTGTGCTTCACATCCAATGCCTTTAAAACGACAGCTATATACATTGAATGCGTATTTTAACAGCAGGCATATTCTGTAAATATATATATAAATGCAAAATAAAGCTGGATATTTTTCTGTTGAATTGGCCCTGAGGGATTTTTTTCACCAGAACTCTGATCTCCTGCAAACAGCTCATAGCAGCTGCATTAGGAAAAAAGCCAAAAATATGGCTGACTACAGTTTGTAAAGGGTGCATGCAGAAGAGCATTCAGCCTTACATCCTTGTTCAGCTTAGAAATTGGTTCCACCTCAGTGACCACTGGCTGGGCACATTACTTCATCCAAACTGATCTATGTAAAGTAAATTATAACTGTGCCTCACATCTGTTATCAAGATATGATATCCCTATCTATGAGCAAAATGAAGACTTTTAATTATTATTTAAATCTTCTTATTTGTGTATTCTGTCTCTGAGAGTCACTTATCCCTTAGGACAGTATATTGAAAACTGAGAATATATAGCGTGATATTTCTCCCTTCATATGCTTTTTGTGTTCAACAATTACATTCATACCATCGTGCAGAGTCTTAAAAAATGCACCCCTGGAAATCTGTACATTCCTGCTACTTCCATTGCTACAGGAGCCAAACTGCTCCATTTCTCTCAATTTTTAGCAGTATTTATCCTTCTGGTTGTCTCTTTGATGATTACAATTATGCAGCTACTGGCTGTGCTGCTTCTGGATACTTAATCTTGTCTGCATTTATTATTGAGTTAAGAGTGGATAGTAGCATGCAGCTGGAAAGATGCGTCCTCAGAGGATGATCACAGGGTGGATTGCAGATAAGATTCAGCTTCTTTTACAATGTGAAGGCAAATCATGGCCTATGGTGTAAGATGAACTCATAGCTTTTACTTGCCGGAACAATATATTTAGATGTACACAAGGTTCCACAGTGTCTGTGTTTACTACATGTCAGGTTTAGCTAATGATTCAAGAATATTGCTAGTAGATACAGCTGCACATCAGTTCTGAAAGCCTCAGTGTTCTGTAATTTGCTTCCATGTTTACAAACCAGACTGCATATTTCTCCCAAAGAAATTTTGCTGTGAGTGGGAGGTTCAGCTGAAGGAAGGTAAGGTCACTCTGCAGCCTCCTCAAATATTTACTTGGTCATTAGGGAATGATTAAGTCAGTGATTCTTTCTCATGAGTTTGAAAATTTTAGTTCCTAGAAAAAGCAAATCAGTATGTGGAAGGAAAAGAATAAATCCCACAGGATTCCCAGAAGAAAGTAATAGGATATAGTGATACTTGGCACATACCCACAGTGAGAAGTTGGTTTGTTCAGAATCCGTGTCATTGGAATCAAGAGAATTTTGTGTATGTGTACCCACAGTTCATGAGAATTAAACCTCTTCTGCTGTTTGGTAAAGGAAGCAGCTTTTACGCTGCTGTCCCATTCATCACACAGTGAAATGAGGCTCTTCAGGGTGATATGAAATACTGATATCATCAAAGCATTCTCCCTGTTCACTGGCTGATGCTCCATAAGGGGTCAGTACAGTCCGACTATGATTCGCACAATAGAACACGCTACCAAAGACTTTAACTTTCACGTGCCATACAGTATAGACTTCATGGGCCTTTGAGCACAAAGAACTGCTAGAAAACACTTCATTCTTCCCCTTATTTTTTATGATTTTTTCCCCCCTGCTTCTGCCACCAAAGCCTTGCCATGTAAAACCTATACAAAGGTAAACAATAGAGAACAACTCTTAAAACATAGTTTTCTTAAACCAATACACAAAGAAATCCAAAGTAAATGGGTAAATGATTATTGCACGTGAGTAAGGAAGTGATTTAAAGTAAAAGCAAAAGTAAAATGTAAAATATACATGCCAGCTAAATTCTTTTTCAATATATTGGTCACTACAGAAATTGTTTATTGCTCTGAGCTTTATTCAGAGCATTTAATGTATCTGTTTCAAAGTGGAATGTCTGCTGAAACAATTGCTTTCTGTAGTTAAGGCCAGAACTGGAACAGGAAGATTATATGTGTAGAAACAACAAATTTTATAAGGTAGCTGGGCTTTCAGTCCTTTAATGCAGCTAAGCACCTCATGAGCAAAACCTGCATGAGCAAAACCTTAGTTATTTGGAAGGCACATTATGCCACTAGATATCAACATGAGTCTAACATTTCAGCTCTGAAAGTATTGCTGGTTTTTGAATGTCAAGGCTTTAGGCCAGCTCCTATTAGGGATTCTGCAAAATGTAATAATCTTTTTTTAATTTTTTTTTTTTATAATTTTGTCTCCTTTATTGGAAGTGGTGTCAGATGCTACAGCAAAGCAAAGCAAAACAAAGACATAGGATGTGCATTGGAATAGATATGAATTATCTTTCCTGGGATTTGAAGTTCTCTGGCACACAAAGGTGGAAACCCTGGAACAGAACCTTGTAAAGATGAAGAATATTAACATCATTACATCCTTTTGCAACAGAAATTGAATGATTAGAGTCCAGATGGAATGCAGAGTCTTAGCTAGATATTAATGACTAAAATTTTCATATTTTCTTCCCTCTACCTCTGTCATTACTGCATAAATTAAGAAAGCAGTTTCATTTTTAAATAAGGTCTTAGCTCTCATTACCAGCAACAGTCTGGGGGAAACCCTATTTTTTATATCACATCTGGTGCTTCTTTACTGTAGGGGAAGAATTACCGCTGCTGTGGGTCAGCTGCCTGGTTCCTGTTATTGTTGCATAGATTAGTAATGCGTTTGTTCAGAGATTATAATAAATCTCAGTGTAGACCCAGCTGATGAACCTGGCAGGTCAACAAGAGGATTCTTAGAAGAATATCTTGTCAAACGACTCATTGAAGGATGTATAGCTGCCTTTCTTCCTATAACACGGCAATAGAGTTTCCTTAAGCTGCTTCCTGCAAATCAATACTCTTGGCAAGGAAATAGATTTATCATTCATATAGTTCACTGTGGAGGAAATGAACACTGTTGAGCTTACCAAAATCTGTCAAATACCATAATGCTCAAAGTTGGGCATGTGTTTGAAAAAGAGTGATTTAAATACACTGTCCAGCTTTGTAAATAAAGGCAATGAGTTACCAACAGCCCCTGCATGCTGTTTTCCTTTTCAGGTTGTCAATATGGTTGTTGCTCTTTGTGCTTGTATCTCTCCATGGATATTAAAAAANNNTTTTTTTTATATCTCCAAGAAAAATAAAAAAAAAAAAAATAAAAAAAAAAAAAAAAAAAGGAAGATGGTTGGTGCAGTTCTTATTTTGTAGCAAATAGCGACTTGTAAGAATTGTAGTTCTTATACTATAAATACTGAAATTATTAGCAAATGTTTGTCCATTTGTTCCTGAGAACCCATGAGGGTCATTTTATACTTGAATAAGCATAAACATATATCACAGATGAATTTATTTTTATAACAGAATAGCTTTAATTCCTTTTCATATCTACATCTTGACTGTATGCCTTCAAGATTCTGGATCAAAGAATGAGGTTATCGTAGCATTAAGCAGTGTCTCCTACTCCTGCTAAGATGGGCCAGCAGATATTTATCCTGATGCAAGTTTTTCTGTTGCGAGATAGTAATAATCACTGAGACCACTTTAATGAAGCAAATCCAATTACATGAGATTATATGGATGAACTAGTGTAATTGACAATTCTATCTCACAAGTAATTCTTTCAGTAAACCTAAGATTAAATTTTACAGACTATATTTAAAAATATTGCCCAGCACAAACTCTGACTTAGAGTCAGAATTTCCCTATACGTAGAGATCAATGTAAAACTTATCAATCAGAGCTAGACTTGATAAGTACTGAGTGACAGCAAACTGTAGCTCATGATTTCCCATGTCTTAGCTGTAACAATTAACACAACGTGAAGTACTATGCCTGATTTGGGAAGATTACTGGCTGTTGAAAAGGTATGTGTTTTTACAGTAGAATTCTTCTGAGAGGGGAGGAAACAACAAATACGCTTCGTACAACTGTATATTTAAGTTCATAATGATACAGAGTTACTGAATACTGTGAGTGGTAGGAGTCTGTGATTTGTTGCTGAAGGTTTGGCGTCCAACTGCAATGATATGTGTAGGAAACGATTGTCACAGCTGCTCAATGCTTTCTTTGTTCAATATGTGTAATAAGTACAACATCTCATAAACATATCAATTTGTTATTCTATATAAAGATTCAGACAAATTAAAGTTGTTTGCAAAAGTGAAAGTCTTGCACTTTCACTTTATTTTTTGTTTTCTTTTGCACATGTACATTATGAAGCTGTCTTTCTATATCATTGCATTATCTTTTATTCTGTTTTTTTNTTAATTTTACAACCTATTATTATCATTATTATTATTATTACTATTATGTGAAATTCGTGATGTGTAATATCGCTCAGCTTCTTCATGAATGATCTAGATGATGGATCATAGTGCACTCTGGGCAAGTTCACAGACAGCTCAAAACTGGGACAATATATCCAGCAGTTGGGCTACTGTTCCAAGAAACCTCAGTAGACTGGAGAAGATGTCAGGAGTCTGAAGAAGTTCAGCAAAGGGAAAAACAAAGTTTTGTGCCCAGACAGGAGTAGTTCCAAGCACCAGAAAGAGGATTTTACTGAGTTTAGGTCCTTGTACTGCTAGACAGCTGCTGAGTGAAAGAAAGTTAGATGGCTACCTTTTGGGAAAAGGCTTAAAGGGCACCTCTTCACCCCCAAGCAATCTCTAAAATTGCTCCTGCATCAATTATTTTTCATTTCATTAAAAAAAAAAAAAAAAAAAAGGCCACTTGCCTACAGGAAATGAGTAATGAAATGTATTGTTAGTCAAAGCCTATGTAGGAGCCTTGTCAAGTTTAATTACAGATTAGAATCAGGGAGTCGATTCAATTAGCTCCACAGCAATAAAACATGATGGAACACACATCTTTAAAGACACTTAGGTGCCCAAAGACATAGCAAACCTCCAAATACCTTTAAAATCATTGGCTTTGTCTTACCAAAAATTTTCCTTTCTGGATCAAATACTGCTATTCATAGTGCAATGTGAGTGAAACCCCAGCTGCAACAGGTGATATCTGATCTCAATAGCTTATTTGTTGTAATTAGAACATAATATGTTATATGGCATGAAGAACAAGACCACAGTGAGATCCATAAATTTAAGTTTATCAGCCATTCTCTGGGCGTTGCTGCAATTTACAGTTTTAATGGAAATCTATTTCTAGTAACTTCTATGAAGTATGCTCTTTTTCATTTGGCAAAGAAAGAAAATCAGAACCATGAGGTAAATCAGCAGGAATCTGCATTTTACCTGAATTATTCAGATTACTTTCCTTTTAAAAGAAGTTTTCATTTTTCATTTTTCTTTTTTTTTTTTTTTTTCTTTCAGCCACCACAGGGCTCTACAAATTAGCAACAATCAAAACTGTTGCCAGACTAAGTTATTCATCTGAATACTCCAATACTTTTCATTAAAAAAAAAAATATATATATAAATATCAAATATTTATATTTAATAATGACAGCAAATATACCTGTATCTTTGGATGTTTCATTAGGTAATTTCTAGAACAACAGGAATAATTTAGTATGGCCAAAATTTACAGTGGAAGCACATATGTCCTTCAAGCTGGGTCACAGGAGGCTGCAAGTAAACAGGAAATTACAACATATAAGAAGAGGCTTTATGTCTCTTTATGAGGCTTTATGGAAGGAAGTTGAAGGGATGAGGAGTGCAGGCAGTGGTCTCCTCTGCCCTCCCTGTTGGTGTCTGGGACCCAGGCAGAAGGAGGATTACGGATCAGGCGAATGACAGGCTGCGTGATGCCATACTCAGGGCTTTGGGATCTGTGATCTTGGACACACCTTCAAGAGACCAGGCTTGTTGAAGATGGATGGGGCACAACGGATCAGGTGGGGCAAGAATGTTCTGGGCAGCGAGCTGGCTGGACTGATTAACAGAGCTTTAAACTAGATTTGATGGGGGAAGGGGATGTAGTTCTGTGTGACAGCGAAGAATCAGGGAACACTGTCACTTCAGGAAGCAGCATAGGAAAACATCAGTTGCCCCTGAGGAGTTTCAGAGGGCTCCTCCAAGAAGACAACACCCAGCTGAAGTGCCTCTACACCAATGCAAGCAGCCTGGGAGGAGCTGGAAGCCATGGTGCAATTAGAAAATTATGACCTAATTACTATCATGGAAATGTGGTAGGACAAATCACACAACTGGAGCACAATGATTGAGGGCTATGAGATTTTTAGAAGGGATAAACAAGGAAGAAGTGGATAGATTACAAAGAGCTGCCCTAGAAAGCAGTCATGAACAGACTGAGAGCTTGTGAGTAAAAATCAGGGACAAAACCGATAAAGGATATCTAGTGTTTGGGGTCTACTACAGGCTGCCTGATCAAGGGGAGCGTCTTGGTGAGGTCTTCTTGCTTGCAATTGCAGGCTCTCATCCTGATGGGGGATTTCAGTTACCTGGAGTTCTGCAACATGGTAGGCTGCAAGTCATCCAGGAGACACCTGGAGCACTGTGAGGATAACTTCCTGGTCCAGGTATTGGACAGACTGACTAGAGATGAAGCGTTACTGGACCTGCTGCTCACAAACGCAGGGGAGATCAATAAAGGGGTTAAGACTGGAGGCAGCCTGGGCAGTAGCAACCATGTTGAGTTTGTGATCTCAAGGAATATGGGCCTGGCAAACAGCAGTCAGGACCCTGAACTTCAGGAGAGCAAACTTCCAGCTGTTCAAGGAATTAATGAAAGGAATCTCCTGGGAAACTGTCCTTAAGTATGTAGGAGTGCAACAGAGCTGGCAGCTCTTTAAAGACACCTTATGAGAGCACAAGAGCTCTGCATCCCACAGCAGAAGAAATCAAACAGAGGAGCTAGGAAACAAGCATGGGTGAGAAAAGGCCTGCTGGTCAAACTGAGGGAAAAGAAGGAAATGCACAGGCAGTGGAATCAGGGATGTGTAGCCTGGGAAGAATACAGGGATGCTGCCCCGATGTGCAGAGGTGGGATCAGAAAATTCAAGACACAAACAGAACCGAACTTGGTGAACTTCACACTGAGGTACTCAACAAGTTCTTTACCTCAGTCTTCACTGGCAGTAAGGCTTCCCGCATCTTTCATGTTCCTGAATCTCTGGATGGGGGCTGGTGGAGTAAAATCCCTCTCACTGTATGAGAAGAGCAAGTTTGAGACCACCTCATGAGACTGAATCTGTACAAGTCTATGGGGCCACATGACATGCATCCCACAGTTCTGAAGGAACTGGCTCACATGGTTGCCAAGACACTCTCCACCATATTTGAGAAGTCATGGCTGTCTGGTGAGGTCCCCAGTGACTGGAGAAATGGAAACATCATGCCCATATTTTAGAAAGGGAGAAAGGAAGGCCCAGGGAACTACCAGCTGGTGAGCCTCACCTCTCTGCCTGGGAAGATCATGGAGCAGATCCTCCTGAAAGCCATATTAAGGTACATGTGAATTGAGGAGGTGATCCGAGACAGCCAGCATGGCTTCACCAAGGGCAGGTCGTGCCTGACCAATCTGGTGGCCATCTGTGATGGAGTGACAGCATCGGTGGACAAAGGAAAAACAACCGATGTCATCTACCTGGACTTGTGCAAGGCCTTTAACATGATCCTACACCACAGTCTTATCTCCAAATTGGAAAGATGGATATGAAGGGTGGACTATTCAGTGGATAAAGAATTAGTTGTATGGTTGCAGCCAGATGGTTGTGGTCAACAGCTCTGTGTCCAGGTGGAGGCTGGTTATGACTGGTGTCCCCCAGGGGTCTGTACCGGGACCGGTGCTCTTCAACATCCTTATCAATGACAAAGACAGTGGGATTGAATGTACTTTCAGCAGGTTTGTGGACAATACCAAGCTGAGTGGTGCAGTTGATCCCCCTGAAGGAAGGGATGCCATCCAGAGGGACCTGGACAGGCTGGAAACGTGGGCCCACGAGAACCTGATGAGGTCCAGCAAGGCCAAGTGCAAGGTGTTGCACTTGGGTCGGGGCAATCCCAGATGTGTGTATTGAAGAACTCACTGAAAGCAACCCTGCAGACAAAGAGTTTGGGGTTGTGGTGGTCAAAAAGCTTGATGTGAGACAGCAGTGTGCACTTGCAGCCTGGAAGGGCAACTGTATCCTGGGCTGCACCCAACAGAGGGGTGGCAGCAAGGCAGAGAGGGAATCGTCCCCCTCTACTCTTCCCTCATGAGGCCATGTTTATAGTGCTGCATCCAGGCCTGGGCTCCCCAGCACAAGAAAATTCAGAGCTGTTGGAGCGCATCCAGAGGAAGCCACAAAGATGATCAGAGGGCTGGAGCACGTCTTCTATGAAGAAAAGTTTAGGGACCTGGCTTGTTCAGCCTGGAGAAAAGAAGGCTTTGTGGTGAGATTGTTGTGGCCTTCTGGTACTTAAAAGGAACTTATAAACAGGAGGGAGACTGACTTTTTACATGTGGTGGTGATAAGACAAGAGGAAAGATTTAGACTAGACATTAGGGGAAAAATTTTCATTCAGAGGGGGGTGGGGCGCTGCGACAGATTGCCCAGAGAAGTTGTGGATGCCCAATCCTTGGAGGTGCTCATGGCCGGGTTGGTTGGGGACCTGGGAGACCTAATCTAGTACCTGCTTTAGTGATTGTCAGCCCTCCCCATGGCAGGTGTGCTGGAACTAGATGATCTTTATGTTCCCTTCAGACCCAAGACATTCTATGATTCTATCAGTAGTCGTGTTGTACTTATACATATATTCCTATCTTTGTTTTTTCTTTTCTCTTTTCCTTTTTTTTTTTTTTGTTTGTTTTCTTTTTGTATTTTTGTTCTAGTAAATAGTTTTTATCTCAATTCATTACTTCTAATTTGTCTCCAGTTCTCCCACTTGTCTCACTGGGAGAGGGCAGGGTGAGCAAGTGGCTGTGTGATGCTTAGCTGCCTGCTGGGTTAAACGACAACACAGGGCTGGGTGTGACTTCAGTCCCTGTACAGTCACATCAGCAACTTCCCCCAGCGTAGACACACGAGGCTGCCACTCTGTCCTGCTGGTCACTCTGCCCAGGGTGACAGCCACTTTGCATACTGAGATATGTACAGTATATCTGTAAAACTGAACTAGATGTTATGTATTTACTTTATTTCACTTAACTCATACATTTCATCTAGGATATTGTCATACCAAATATTTGTACAACTCTGAGTACTCAACTGTGGTAGCTTAGTTTCAGTAATAATGTGTTATTTGGTAGGCATACATCCATGTTTTAACTCTTCTGAAAAGGAACGTTGGTGCTAATACTACCAGTTCAGTACAAACAAGTGAGTATAGTATCTTACACAATTACCTGTATATTAAGATGTGTTTGACACTTTGACCCCACGTCTGTTACTTGTAAATTATTAGACAAATTATTTCTTTGATTTCACCTGCCAGCTGATTTAAAACTGTCTCTGACATCTTTGTCAAGTTTCCCACCTCCAATGTAGAGGTGGAATCCTTCAATTTAGCTCCCTGTGGGGTTTTTTTTGAGTGCCCCTGGCTTGATTCTCTTTAAGACTCCTTCTTTTTCAGGAAGTTTCAAAACCTTTGTTAATCTTAATCTTCATCCAAAATCTTCTGCGCTCTTCCTCGTTAAGATGTTATCATTTATTGTCTTTCACTGTGTCACCTGCTGAGCCTTCTCCAGGCTCTAGATCTGTTCCTTCTACCTGTGCAGTATCAAAATGTGATTTAATGGTTCTTCAGACAACTCCCTTAACTTTTCTCTCTAAATTTGATCTCATCTGTAAGCCTGATCTCTATGACAACAACTTGCAGATCAGCCTTGCTTCTCCTCTCCCTTCTTCTCTAATCTGAAACCTCTGTTTGTCTCTCTCACTTTCTCTCTGTATTTCTCAATTGGTATTGACAGTACTGCCATCCAGCCTGTCACTCAAATCCGTAATGTGGTTGTGATATTCCTCTTCAATTTCTAAATTTTCAGATACCAAATGTGCCTAAAATCCTGATGCTTTTGTGAGCATATTAACTTAAAATGTAGGTGTGATAGTTATTTATCTCCTAAGTAGCCATATGGCTAAATCTTTCTCCTCCAGGCTTTTATCATATTATGTTTCGGTTGCTGCAGCACCCTTTTCTGGGTCTTTGCTCATATGACTCAGAATTCTGCTACAAGAAGTAGTTTCTTAGCTTTTTGTTTTTACCCTGTAATTTATGCCTTCCCTATTTCACCACTGCAGTCTACTTGCCTTCATTTCTGAGTCAAAATACCTGTAATTCACATTTTCTATTTCTATTTTCATTAACTATCACTTTCGTCAGCTCTCAATTTCACTTAGCTCATAATATCAGTTCCTCTCATGCCTTTTTCTAGCATACCTCTTTTTTCTCCCATTCTCAAATATACCCTTTGGCAACATGCTTAGTGAAAAAAAAAAAAAAGCCATTCAATTAACCCTGACTAAAATTGTGCTTTATTGTGGTACTCACATAATAATGTTTGAAACCTCTACAGCACTACCATAACACAAATAACATTTGTAACATTATCCTTTAAAAGAATATTCTGAAAACATCTTTTGTGAGAATGAACATTTTTTCTTCCAGAAATAAATTTTCTTTTTTGAAGTAATTACCTGTTTTGAGATAAAATGTACTAATTCATTTTAGTTGACTGTTATTTATGCAAACGAACCACTCCTGTTTCACTACACACATTAAGTCCCACTTCAAACTAACAGGTTACAGTGATATAGCTAAGGAAAAAAAGGAATTCAAGAACATTTGATTACTTATGAATTCAAAATATCAGCCTCTATAATATGGTATCTTGTTTGGCTTTCCCCCCACTATTCAGTTCCAAGAACATTACATTACTGATACTTCTGTCTTGACTTTTGAAGCATATGCAAGCGGAATATTGTATTTAATTACAACACTCTGGTTCTGTGCTGTAGCACAAAGAAACTAACTATATTTGTAAAATTGTATAGTTAAAAATATGTGTGTAGCAAGTGAAAAACAAGAGCTCTAAAAAGAAATCTCTGCAGCCTGGAGGGAAATGTCTGAAAACATGATGGTACAAAATAAAATAGCCCTTTTTATTTGCTAGTTTTCAGTCATTTGTGCCTCAGTCTACAACAAGATGTGAGAAAGTTACTAACATTCCTCCAGTGTTTCAGGAAATGTTTCTGCCTCTTCTCTTAGAAATGCATGATATTTCTCACATTACTGACCACCAACATTTATACTCTGTCACATATATATGCATGCAGTGATGGTTTTGGTGGGGTTCCAAAGTACCCCAAAGTGGGGCACTCAGCTTCAGACAAGAATGGTTAAAGAAGGACCTAAATGCTTCTTCCAGGCATACGTAAAACTGCCAAATGAAAGCTTTGTTAATACATTTCCCTTTTATAAGTGTGCTTTGCCACTCAGATATGATTGTTGCATACAGGTAAATGAAGACTGTTGTTTTTATGGTCAATATTGACCATGCAGGGCTGAATTCCTCCTTGTCTGTAGAGGTGCATGTCTCCTCTGGAAAATGAGATAAGTAACTTTCTTACCTAGCTATGCATTTCTAATCTGCTAAACAATCATATCTGAGATTTTCACTTGTAGAGTCTATGGAATCCCTGCGGAATATGGGCAAGCTGGTCAGAGACATTTCATTTCCCCTGAAAGCTCCCTTTCAGATTCCTATAAAAGCCATAATTTGTTATCGTCAGCTGCCATTATTTATTACTGTGAACCACAGCACTTTTTTTTGGTATCTATAGTCCTGAATGCAAGCAATTTATCTACTTTTTTTTTTTTTAAATACAAACAAACAAACAAACAACAACAACAAGAAAAAAAAAAACAATCCATTGTCCTCTGCACAGTTCACAGCAAATTTTGTCTGGTTTATGTGGATTTGAAATTATGTTTCTGGTTTTGCTTAGCTATGAGTCTTTTGTCTGCTATACAAACAATTTCAAGGTTTTATATACGTTTCAGATTTGCGATTATCCTGGAAGTTAGCCAATTATCTTCAGAATAAAACCTTATAAAACAGCTTAAAGATACAATCTTTGGGAACTCTCACGAAGACTGGAAAAGTATTCCCGCTGTTACTTTTCCTTTCTGAAAATACTTTAACAACAAAGAGGTTAAAAACTTGAAGTCTGATTAGATAAGAATCTGCAAAATAGCTTTGAATTAAGAGTCTTACCAAGTGGATGGGAAAATAGATAACCTAGTTTGTCCAACTCAATTACCCTATCAGTAGCTGAGTTTGGCCCCAATGGAAATCCGTTGTAAAATTCAAGATGTGAGATGCTGTATCTGGTCTTGGCTGTTCCAATCAGTGGTATTTGATCATGTCTGGCTGTGGTAATTCAACAGAATCCACTACTGAAGATTTAACCATTGGTTGTTTTTCCTGCATCTTGGAATAAGACCTACTGGATGAATCCTTAGATTGATCTACTCTATCTTTGCTACCTGGTTGACATCTATAACAATCATCTTAATGTAGGATTTATTTATTTAGCTCTGATTTACATGTCTGCAGAGATTAGAGCTATGGACTGGAGATGATACAAACATGAAAGAAAATTTTATACTGGTATTGAGTTTAGGAGTCTGGAAGCATTATTATCTGTCTTTTTTGAAGATAGATGAGGAAAGAGGGAAAATATCTTAATAGGGTCACACTTATGATGATGATGGTTTGAACTCCTGAAATGTTTCCAGAGTTTTCTAAGCTCCAAATTGACTTGTTCTCAAGAGCTTTGAAAATACAAAGTAATTGCTAGAGAAAATGCATCAATAAGTGGTTATTCAATAATTTACAACTCTCTCACAGCTACTCAAGCCTCGCCTTTGATGTGCATAGTACTGATATGCATGGCATTTAGTTTTTTTCCTCTTCCTCCCTCAGACTCTCAGCATGGGATAAAACTGATGCCGTGACTGTTGTGAGTTGTACTAAAGACAGTGTGGCTTTCCTTCTGAACGGCCTAGTGAGTGCTCTCACTCAGGGACTGAGAGTGAGAGACTCAGGGTGATCCAGCACATCGAGCAGAGAATACAGAACATCAGGTTTCACAAAAGGATAAATCTTTCAGAGAAGTCCAGCTCACTGATTTGATTCTATATAGAATAATAGACTGGATCATAGAATGATTTGGGCTGGAAGGGGCCTTTAGAGATCAAGTAGTGTGACCCCTCCAGCAGGAGAAAGGACATCTTCCACAAGGTCATGTTGCTCAAAGTCCCACCCAGCCTGGCCTTGAATGCTTCCAGGGATGGGGCACCCACAGCTGCTCTGGGCAGCCTGGGCCAGGGCCTCACCGCCTCTAAGTAAAGAATTTCTCCCTAACATCTAATCTAAATCTCCTCTCTTTCAGATTAAAACCATTATGCCTGTCCTATCGGCCTTAGTAAAATGTTTTAATTTTAGCCTCCCAGCAACAGAAGGACTAGGCCTTACGGCTTCACTGTCATTGTGCAGACACTGGAGGACTTTCAGATAGGTTGCAAACAGCAGATGTTCATGCATCAGACCTGGAGAATTTTGTATCTGTTAATAATGACATGTTTTATTGCTGTAATTCTGGAGGACAGAAATATGGATGACTGTGTGGATGAGTTGGAGCATACTTTTGCAAATTAAGGATTATGGTTGTTTCTGACAGTTCCCTTAATGAAAAATTAGAGGTTGTTTACAACCGAGAGGACTGTTGAGCTCTTCAAGCCAGGCAAGTTTAATGACACAGGGAAATGAATTTTGATCAAGAAGGAACCTGTTCTTAACTAAAAAATTTTTTCAGCCCCTCAGTGTTTTTTGCCACATGTGAGATTCATCCTCTGAGAAACACTTTTACCCGCCTTAAATATACCAACATTTTAGTCAATGACTGAGAGGTTTCTTTTTCAAACAGATGATTTCTTTTCCCCTGAGTATACGCCAATACTACCTGAGAAAGGATGTTCCAACTAGGTGTGGACAACTGGATTAAAAACAAAACAAAACAAAACAAAACAAAACAAAACAAAACAAAACAAAACAAAACAAAACAAACAAACAAACAAACTTTGCCAATTATTGCACAACAGAATCTTAAATGTATTCTGATATAAGGTCTACACTCCCAGCTCCGCTAATATTGACATTATTCCAATGCTTTGAGGTGGTGACTCCGGGGCATCTGTTCTCAAAATGCAAAGCAGATACTATTATTCGTAGTGAAAATGTGCAGTTAAGTGTGGTCCTCTCAGGATGATTTTCCCTCTGAAGATTTAGGACCTCATTGTTATGTGATGATTGTCACTCTCCAACACTGCCTCTGCAATGACCTGGTTTCAGCTAGGACAGAGGTGCCTTTCTCCACAGTGCCTGGTATGAAGCTATGTTCTTCTGGCTTTGGGAGAACAGCAATGCTGATAACACAACGGCATTTAGCTGTTGCTGAACAGTGCTGCACAGAGCCAAGGAAGTTCAGCTTCTCAGCTTCTCCTGATGCCCTGCCAGTGAGGGGGGCTGGTGTGCTACAAGTTGCTGGGAGGGGACAGAACCAGGACAGCTGACCTCAACTGCCCAAAGGGGAATTCTGTACCACATGGCATCGTGTGAGAAGAACATACACAATTGCAGGGAGCTGGCCAGGGGGCAGCAGCTGTTTGGGGACTGGCTGGGCATCAGTCTGCAGCTGGTGAGCAGCTGCATTGTGCATCACTTGCTTTGTACGTATACATATATACATTATTATCATTACTATTATTCCTCTCTTCCTTTCCTGACATAGTAAATAGTTTTTATCTCTAGCCACAAGTTCTACTCTTTTTCCACAATTCTCTCCCCTATCCCACTGCGAGGGGGGGAGTGAACAAATGGCTGTGTGGTGCTGAGCTGCCTGCTGGGTTCATCCACAACGTTTGGCTTATCGCTTTCAACATTAGGATACTCACTTTCACCAATGGCCTCTACTTGCATTTATTTTCTTTTCTTTCAATACCAGAGAGAGATGCAATGTTTTTTTTTTGTTTGTTCATTTCAACCAGTGCCTTGCCCTAGGACATAATCCATTTAAATTTCACAGTTAGTACCTTTGTTTTATTACTTGTTGAAATGGAAGAAGGGGCAAAAGGTGCTGCAGGAGCCTGAACTATTGAAGGAGAACCATTTTCTTCTCATTTTTAATCTGAATCATTTTGTTTGAAAACAGGAATGAAGTTTTGTTTCTGGAACGGCATTTATCTAAATAGCAGTTCATCACATTCACAATAAACATTATGAATAGTTATGTGCCTAAGCACGTAACTATTATTGAGTGAATAAGAACAAGTGATGCTTGCTTTCTTTTTTTTTTTTTTTTTTTTTNAGACTTGGGGCCACTAAGCAATCAGAATAGGAGCATGTACTTGATAAAGATGAATCTTACTGTAATAATTGAGAATTGAGGTTTTACCACGCAAATGCATGTGTGGCACTGAACTGAAATACACTTATCATTCAGGTAAACATATTTTTCTGTCAAAGCGGCTTCTTTGAGAATGTCATTGCAGAATGTCCCTGAGTTGTCATGTCACTGTAGCTGATTTTCATTTCCCAGTGTTAATGATGTGTTTATGCATGGAGGATGTACACAGAGTGTTTTTGTCAAGACCTTTATTTATTTCTCAGGTGTTCTAGCACTGAGTCTTGGAAAGGTGTTTATACATATTTGCTGCCATCTTTTCTAACAAATGCCGTGGAAAATTAAATCTTTGTTTTCAAAAACATTAGTAAATAGATTTTTGTAGTAGGAGTGATACAAGAAGCGCTGTTGTGTTATAGTGATGGTTCCTGATCCACAGGACTATTTGCTGAATCCACAGAATCTATCCTGCAATAAACCCAACTGGATATTTAAATTTCCCATATTCTCTGTGTGTGGCCTGATTTCAGCTAAATTCAAGTTAACTTTCTTCCTAGTAGCTGGTACGTAGCTGTGTTCTTGATTTAGGATGAGAACAACACTGATAACACCCCAATGTTTAGTTGTTGTAAAGCAGTGCTGCCAGCGAGTGGCTGGGGCCACCAGGTGCTGGGAAGGGCCAGAACCAGGAGAGCTGACACCAGCTGAATTCGCTAATAAATTAAGGTCTGTAAAAGAACAGCTTTGACAGTTCACACCCATACAAAGAGTAGAAAGACAAGAATACCATGAGAGTAATGAGCTGTCTTGCATAGGTATTCTTTTCAAATACGCAAATATCTGACAAATTTACAAACTTCACCAAGAAACTAAGCCCATACTTCTTTTCATCCTTAAAATACAGCATCTTCCATTCAGGGCATTTATCCTCAGAACCTAACACAGATCAAATAGGTGTCACTAAAGTTCTGCTAGAGTAAAAGCAAAGACAATGTTCCAACTTCACATGCGCTGAGCTAGAAAGCAGACGCTGGTAATTAGCTGCCCCAGGAAGTCAGACACCACAACTAACTCCACATCTGGGAGTGGTAGAAAGCATATATAAGCCACATGGCTTGGCAGGCTGCCATATGCCCCCTGGAGAGGTCGCTTTAATATTTTTGTTTGTTTCTTTGATAATTTGTAGGTGCACAGGGACAGAATACAGGGCTTGTCAAACAGTAGAAGCAAAAATCACAGTTCAACAAGAAATTAGAATAATCATATTGAATCTTTTGAAATTCGTACAGATGAGGCAAGTTTACTGTTGCAATCATTTCACTATTACGAAGCGAAATAAGGACATTATTTGGGCTTATTTAGATACATTGTCCAGTTTCTTACGTAATACCTGTTATGAATTCTTCTAATCTCAGTCAATAATCTAAAATAAAATTATTGAATTAAGCTTCTACTGCACAACCAGAATGATTATGACAGGTACAAATAAATTAGTACAGATTTATAACAGTGAAATGTAGTCTTGAAAGTTGAAAAAATTACGTTTTTTATGCCATGAACACTAACTGCTGAATCCTTTAATGTTTGTGCAGTCACTACCAGACCACAGGAAAACACAGAAAAAAAAAAAAATGGAGAGGCAATAGTGGAAATTAATTACTTTCAGATTTAAAAAGCAGAAGAGGAAATGGAGGCCAATGTGGTTAGGAGGATATAAAAAGTTAGTATAAGCAATAAGAAGAAGGCTTTCAAGTAACACAAACAATCTAGACAGAGAAAACATTGGGAGTCATAAAAAAGTTAAAAGACAGAAGACCAAAAGGAAGCAGGAAATTGGTGATCCTCCAATATGCAAAGCAGAAGAATTACGTTTAACACATTTTGTTTCTCACAGAGTGGTTTAAAGGACTTGTGTTGCAAATGGAATGCAAAGATAACAACCAAAACACATCAGAACGTTTTTTCTGTTGTATTCCTTTGTATCAGCTCTTGATCTCAAAGCTTAGCTGAGGCCGACTGGCACAAAGAGCATTGCAGTGGGGTTGTGCCCTGTCATGAAAAGAGAAGATAATGTTCAGTGGATGTCACCAAAAAAACAGGCTCCCAGGCCAAAGCTCGCAGGGCATGGAACAGCAGTGCAGGTCCATGCACTGGCCCAGAATTTTGTGTTCTGCTCTCCTTTCTGCTTCGCAGCCTGGAAGGCATGGTAATTGCATGTGGTAAGTGTGGTAGGTTATGAGCACTCACGTGGTCTAAACTGAAGATGCTGCAGATCTACGATTCCGGGTTTTATGTAGGTTTTACAAAACTGGAGGGTCACTCAAAATCCAACTCCAAATGTTTTAAATGAGGAAACACCCAACTCTGGCTCCAGTGCAAAGCAGATATCTGGAGCATACCCTGTGGCCACCTGATTCCTGCAAGGTTAAACATAGTGTGTGAAGGGATAGAGCTCAATATGTGAGCTTACTCTGATCACATGACTCCATGATTTATCAGTCAATAATAAAGTGCTTTCCCTGTGCTGTGGACTCCTGTGATTTCTTCCAGGGATCAAATGAAACAAATTGACTACTGTTGGTGTGATTGTACTGAAACTATTTGTCAGTAACAACTCAGACACTGTGTCTTTGCTTTACTTATTTTTTTTTTAACATCTTCAGCACAACATGAAGCCAAATTGCATGTCTGACCTGAGGGAAGCTACCACAACTCCTTTTGTCATCTCTTTCTCTTTATTAGCAGTCTTTCATGCTTGATTTGAATACTCCTAAAATAATGTGTTACCATACCTGAGATGGCAAGACAGGGAACTCCTCTGCCCGGGATGGTCAGTTACTATTCATTTCACAGTGGCTTCACATAGTGTTAGGCAGAAAACCATAACTTTTTTTTTCTTTCTTTTTTTTTTTTTTTTTTTTATTTTGAAAAAAGATAAAATTCCAAACAAACCTGTGCTGTTTCTGTTAAAACTACTGTTTTCAACCAAGCTAACATTTTCCACCAGAAAAAAATCCTTCATAGGAGATCTGATATAATCTGGAAGACAGTGCCAGATGCTTTGTCTAATAGGGTTTTGCAGTTTGTAAAACCTTCCTCAGCCTATGGTCTGTGATAACGTCTTTACCCTGTAGTTCTTGGTGAGTTTTACACAGGCCATCAAAGAAACATTTTTATTGTACATGGTACTGCTTGCCATAAGTCAATGAGATAACTGAAATATATCATCAGTGATGAAGACAGGTGCTGGATGCTGGATATGATTCACTGCAGAGCTGAAATGTTTCATATTTCCATGCTGCAGTCTGTGGAGACTAAAATTTCCCAGCCAGGAATGCAGAAGATACAAGCCAAATGAAGAGCCAGAGGCGACATTTTCTAGATAGTACTTGCGTTTTACTTCGGAGAAAACTGGCTGCTCCTTTGTATATGCATCAGAAAAACTAACTGGATGATAGCTCATCTTTTTTTTTTTTTTCACTGTTAAAAGTAAAGTTTCACCAGTTGTTGCGGTAATGAATTCTAGCTGCTTATTAGTGGAAAGGTACAATTTCCTGTGCACAATGTTTCCTGATTTGAAAGGTATCTGGAAATCAGTTATTTGATATTCTTTCATAAGGAAGCAAACTCTGGTTACTTTTACAGNATTTACATCTCCCCTACACACTCACAAAATCTCGTTATGGGTAGATACAGTGCCTGTCCAAAGTAGCTTCATCTAGGTATATTATCTCCCTCTTTATTTTCTATTTTGTCCTCTCTGAAAAACAAAATAGTTAGCAAAAAATTACTATAAGGTCTTCAGCCCTTAGTAGAATACTTGACCTTAATTTATTGTTTTGTCTATTACATTGCTGAGATACTAGGTGTTTATTTTTAACTCACCATATGTGATCATAAATTGAGTTTTTTCTTTTCCCATCCTCAGTCAGAAGTGACTTGCTGCTTATCATCCCTTCCAGCAACAGGTGCCTAAGCACTCTTTTAGAAGGACAGATCTTCCTGGCTAAAAGCCAGTGATAACCTAAAGTAGTCAGAGCCCATTTTGAAAAGATATAAAAACTCTGTGGCCTATCTCAGCAATTTCAACATTTCAATAACATTTTGCCAAAAAAACCCTCCCATACCCTATGAATAAAAAACACCCACCTACCTCTTCAATTTAAGATTATTATTATTCAGGAATAAGATATATTCCCTACCATATTTCAGTTTAAATATCAACACATCTAACAGTATGTAATAATAAAAGAACTGGATGTCTGAGTACTGGGTAAATATTTGATTGCATAATAATTTAAAAACACTATTTTGCATTTGCAGTGGATAGAATCTATCCACAGCATTAAGCATTTCCTTGTGACAAATTCTGGCAAAATTAAAATTAAAAAAAAATGCATTCATGTTAATTTACTGTTCAACTAGGCAGACATCTGGAGTGTTAGTATCACATCATGGTTCTACCTTTTCAACAACCCTGAGTCTGAAAGACAGCAAATTACACCAGGAAAAAGGACCAACATCCTTCAGACCAGTGGAGCCTGCTCTCTGTTTCACAGAGCTGGGATTTACTGCACTGCTGAAGCTAGCATAGCTTATGTGCAAAGACAGCATGCTAATATATTGTCTCTTAGGTCAGCATCAAGTAAAAAGTAACAGACTTGGAAAGACTAAAATATGGGCATATGATAATAGAGCAACAGAACAGCGGGTTTAATCTCTAACTGTATAAAATTGTCTGCAATTATTCACTATTTCTGCTGGACTACTTGCTGAGTTACAGCTAGTGTCTTTCCAAAGATTCACAAACTTGAAATGCACACTGAAATGAATATAACTGCATCTTCAGAACATTTCAGGTTTTCCAGCTCCATTGCTTGGAACACTTGCAGCAACATGGGTAGATTTGTTAAGAAAAATAACTGTAACAGACAGATTATACAACTTGCTGACAGATAAACAAGCTTATTTTTCTTCCTTATTCTGTAATTTCCCTATTACTCAGGCTCAAGAATGAATGACTACTGATTTCCATTTGACATCATTTCTTCCCTGACACGCTGATGCTATTTGCCTTTTTCATTCCCAGCAGCTGAACAGTGAATTGTGTTTTCTACTCCAAAGCAGAATGGAGAAAAATATAGTTGATTTGGAATCACAGATTCTTTAAATACAAAAAAAAAAAAAAAAAAAAAATAGACATA
>VXAV01003326.1:123482-136436 GCA_013399715.1 Alectura lathami
CCAGCCCCGCTGCGGTGGCAGGGGCGGCAGGAGCGGGTCCCCTCCCGCCCCGTTCAACTTTCCGTCTGCACGGCGTGACCTCATGCGCAGCCCGGGCTGGTGAGGGCTAGGGGTCCCGGAGCCCGGGGCGAGAGGTCCGTGCCCGGCTGGGCGGCGGCGGCGTGGCGGAGCCTCTGCAGGCTGCCTCGGGGCCGAGCGGGACTCTGCCTTCGTGATCTCCTTCCTATTGCCGGTGGCGGGTGTCGTCTCCGCCGGGTTCATCTGCGGGCGGAGCGCGGTGACCGCGGGGATGTTCGTGACCCGAGAGATGCTGTAGCTGAAGGGGAACGATTTGTTTGTCATTTTGGAGATTTGCGCGTTATCTTGATTTCGCTGCACAACCGGTCGACAGATGGTTGGATTATGCACCGAATTCAAGTCCAGGATCTCGGTGCACTGCTGTATAATCCCGGATTTGACATTTATAAGAGCCTGTGTCTTTTGCGACCAAATATTAGTTTTCTATTGTAACAACATTGTCAACAAGTTTTATACAACAGACTTTTGCTATCCTAGGCAGCCTGAAATTCACCCAGTGCTTCGTATGGTGTTGAAAGGGATGCGATCACACAGCTCAGTAATCACGGGTGTTGGATTTCTCACCCTCAGCTACACATTTCTCCCTCTTTTCTGAAAATACAATTTCCCCCTTAATGTGCAGCTGGCTGGGCTGCTTTTGTTTTGGTTTGATGTTGTAAAGTGGAAGCAAACAGTGTTTGTAGGGCAGTTCTGCAAACGTTTAAAGACTGATAGAGCGAACTGGCTTCTGTTGCCGCAGAAGCACATTTTTCAGGACCTGGAAAGGATGTACTGTGATCTGTCCCATGAATGTAAATCATTCCCTGCACATAATCACTCCCAGCTTTCCTCTAGCGAGCAAACAAGATCTCTGTAGGTGGAGGTCATGTGTCATCATTTACCGTGGCATGTTTTATCTAAGGAAATGTGTCTATTCTCGTTGACTGCATCTGTGAAAGAGAACTGGATTTACCTCTGCTTGAATGGGGAATGGCTGATGTAGAACTTCTTTTACCAAGTAGAAGTGAAATGTAAAAAGGAAGTTGTGGAGGAATGCTGCTGTCACTCTTATGAAGCGCGATGCACACATTGAAGGGTGGCAGGATTCCCAAAAGCATCTGTTTTGAGAGCAAATATAAATATATTTTTTAAAGGGGTAGTTAACTCCTGTTCGTAATCACACATGAGTTTCTGAGTAAAGTTTCTCTTTCAGTATCTTACAAAGTTGATAGCTGTGATACTCTGCCAAGTGAGGGTTGATATGCAATTTCCTGCTTCTTTGCAATACTATCGACGTGTTAAGTACTCCTTTCATGGCATTTATTGTGGAAAGACCACAGAAGTTTGCCAGAAGTGTACCTGCAGTTGTCTGCCTTTTGTAGTATGGACTAAATCTGTAGGAGGTCTCTTGATGCATTTGCAGTGCATACCTTTTAATGTGAGAGTGAGGTAATTGATGACATTATAAATTAATAATCATGCTCCTTCCTAGGTGTTAGAGTGCATTGACAGATGTTCCATTAAAGCATCTGGCACTATGGTCCTACAGGTCAGTTTTGGTGTGTTATGCACATCTCTGCCCTTAGTTTGCGGTTCTTTACTGTAGGACCAAGCAAAGTGGTAAACCGGAGGATGTGAGTTTGCATTTCTGATTTTACTCCAGATTCTGTTCTCCTGAAAATATTTTAGCCACTCTTTTTCTTCACTGCATGTTTGCTGCAGTCAGACTTCTGTAGTGTATGATAAAACAGACTTCATTCTGAATTAGTGGTGGGTTATGAGGGCTGTTTTTTGTTATTGTTGTTGTTTGTTTTTTTTTTTTTTTTGGTGCTGATACAGTAATACTTACTTGTGATACTGAAAATATGTCACTTAAAGAACATCGTGTTTTTTTTTTTTTTTTCTGTTTATGTCTACCTTATTGCTACCCTTAATTACTTATTTATCACATGAAGCTTAGTGCCACTCTTTAGCCTTCCTTTGTGAAGTTTTATATTCAAAGCACTGTTAAATTACAAAGTACTTTCCTGGCTTCAAAGTGAACAATTTTATAACAGTTTGGCTTATGAAACTTATATATTGTTACATTTGGCTTGTTGTAGTTTACTTTCCGTAATGTTTTTCCCTCTGCCCTTTGTTCCAAAGCTTTTTCTAATGGCTGCTGTAACAGCTTTTCTGTTTAAATAGAGGCAAGGGGGTGAGGACTTGGGGGGAGGACAGGCTGTTCAACCCAGATGCCTCAAGTTAATAAACTTTCCATAAAAACATAGGACAAAACCGTGTGGATTAAAACATGCACGTGCCAGGAGCTCCTTTGTCTTGGAAGAAGAACATTTTGTTGGTCTGGGGATGGAGGGAGGGGTGGCTGAGAGGCACGTTTGGTGGGGTGATGCTGAGAGCAGAGTCTGGGTTCGCCTGTGGCTGGTTCTTGTGAGGGTGCAGCTAGCTAGCAAGACATGCAGCCACTTTTGCCTCCTTGCTAAAAACAAACACAGGGTGAGTGAGTAGCAACAGTGGGATGTGGTTTTGTGCTGGAAGAAACTACTGTTCTAAATGGATCTGAGTAGCCATTAGTTGTTGAATATTCCAAAGGAAAATCAAAGGAGTGCCAGAGGATTGAGTAAAGCAAAAGTTACAAAAAGTCCAAAAAATCAAAAATTGCAAAATCAGGTTGGTGAAGCCTTCTCCAGAGTATTGCATGAAAGACCTTTTTCTCTGGAGTCAGTCTAGAAAGACGGTTATTATTAAGCATTGCTTTGCAAGCAAAATTTATCTGTCAAGTACCTATGTAATGAGGTGACGAGCTCTCCAGGAAACCAGAAGGCTGTGCTAGTTAAATTATTTTGAATGTAAAATGCACAGCATAGTCCTAATTCTCTGACTGACTTCAGAAGGCATTGGAGGAAGGTATGTATTTGTGCACCTACAGCTGGCAGGGCACGGAGATCCACATTTTTAAGACTTGGCTACTTCCACATTTTATAACATTAGACATTTCCGGAGCCTTGCACTTGCTTACATTAACGAAATACCTCACTAAATACTTTGATAAATACTTCTCATTGCCATAAAAACTCCTCATGCAGAACACATTCCTGGAAGTTATGTGTGAAACATTTGCATAGCTTTTAATTGGCTAAGTATGCTCCAACCTTTTATCAAAGGGAAGCAGCTGTGTAGCTGTTGCCAATGTTTAGGATAATCCAAAATGGAGGTGCAGGAGAAACAGAAGCCCTAACAGGCATTGCGCACGCATCAGTAAATTTCCAGTCTCTCTAGCCTACCTCTTCTGCTCTAAATCCTTCTAAAATGTCTTGCTGAAAGAATGAATGAATAATCCTCCCTCACTTAGCTGCTGCTTTTATTTTCCATAAATATGTGATATATAAAGCTTGGGAATGACTTAACGAGTAATGTTTTCCAAGTGATGATGAACTAGATGCAAAACAAAACCAAAAAAGCCCACAAAGTTTTTTAGAAGGATAGACGACCTGTTTCCATAGCCAGGCCAGTCATAATGTTTTTTAGGTGTTTGGTGGGAGCGTAACATCTTCCTTTGATCTACCTTTCTGTGTCTGACCTCCACTGAGCATATTACAACTTCAGCACCAGTGTTTTCCGTTCCTTTCTACTTCTTGCGTTCAGGTGATGATCCAAATGGCCGTAAGGCACTTCAGGCTGTTGCGTGTTCATCCAGCATCCAGGAAGCCACAGACTGCATCTAACAAGAGGATTAGAGCTGTGACAATCAACCCTGCATCAGTATCTCTGATACGCAGGCAGAAACACAAACAGCGATACAAAAAATGTGTTGGGTTCATACTGCAGCATGAAGCAGGGGGAGTTGCAGCACAGGCAGGGAATATACTGCATAGAGCCCTGGGGGAAGGCAGGACGGTGGCAAAACATTCCCTTTTTTTATTCCCTTTCTTCTCCTGCTCATCCCTGCCTCTTCTCTTCTTTGGGTGCTCTCCAGATGTCACAGAGCTGCAGCTTCCTTTGCTAGGTAGTGGCAGCTGAAGGCAGAGGTTTTTAAGCGTTTCTTCCTACTGCTAGAAATCCAGAAAATGCGGGTGCCTTTCTTCCACACGGATTCTGGATACCAGCCCTCAGTGGATACCCGCTGTGTATGTGGGGATCCGATCAGCAAGGTGTGGGGGGATATCCACAGGAGGGATGGAAGCTTTCTTGGTGTTTTTGTGGCTGTGTCTGGGCTGTGGTCCAGCTCACAGAACAGGACCCAGGCATCTTATGCCAGTTGACGTTGCTCGTTCCAAAGCTTGCTTCTCTCTCCAGCAGCAGACTTTTTTTCTGATTTCTCATCGCAGACCTTGGTGACAGATGCAGCCATGAACCCTACCTGGATGTTTATTGTAAGTGCACAGTATGATTCATTATGTAAGAGAAGCACTGCACACAGCTTTGCTGTGATCTGCCCAGGGGTCCAAACAGGGCCATAAATAGTCACTGCAGGTAAATGAATAATAATTTCCTTGCCTTTTATTTCCTGTGGCCTATGAAGCATTTATACAGTTACACAATACAAAAGCACAGGCGTATTTACATAAAATTCTTACATAAATAGTATCAGTAATGTTAATAGCACTAAAAGGTAACTATGAACCTTAAAAAAATGCTTTAAGGTTGTCAGGGCCCTTTTAAAAGCGTATTTAGTACTAGGTAAAGTTGCTCTGCATCTGTAATCAAAGCTACCAATAAGCTATTGTGTAACACAATGAAAGCAATAACTAGCATAAATACAGAGCGCTGCTTATTAATATCAAGAGGCTTGACAGAGGAAGGCACACTGTCAATTTGTGCTAGCTGTTTTGTTTTTCTAAACACTCATGTCAGCTACTTCATTCCCTTTATGCAATACTAAGCTCCTGATAGTAATGTGTATTGTGCAACCATGAGCTAAATAGAGCATATATAAATTCAGTTTTCAAATAAAAACAGTGCCACAGTGGAAACAAGTGTCTCTGTGCTGAAGTATGAACTTTACACAATCTGTGCACTACT
Source organism: Alectura lathami (assembly GCA_013399715.1). Taxonomy (NCBI): domain Eukaryota; kingdom Metazoa; phylum Chordata; class Aves; order Galliformes; family Megapodiidae; genus Alectura; species Alectura lathami. The sequence goes on from VXAV01003326.1 coordinate 128,562, forward strand.
GACCGTGATACAGAAGACAAAGGTAGTGAGACAAGATCTTCATCTGGTTGCAGCCAGGCTTTTGACGCTGACTTCAGCAGGAACAAAAGTTTTGGGGAGGCAGAAGTTAGCATCGGGCATCTTCATTTTTATTAAAAGTTCAGAATTTAGAGGAATCTGTTGCTGCCATGTATATATATGAATGTGTCATACAAAAATAATGACTTGGTTGAGTACTGTCATTGAAGTTTTGCAGACTTTTGCCAGTTCCCTCTGAAAATGAAACAATTCTTCTGTTCCCATTACTCACATTCCAGATGAAGTTCTGGAACAGTCTTCCGACTTCCAGTCAAGAACTTGCAGCCAAATTACTGCTCACAATCAATTCAACTAACGAATGTGGGGGAGGCGAGGGAGGAGTGCGCATGTTGCCCTTGGGTTTAAAGAGGACTTTCCCTTAGTGCCTAATTCACAATATCTTTGAGAACTGCATCACTATCCTCCTCTAGTTTTCATTTCGTTTAGAGTTTCAAACTGTTGGTGGCTTATAGTCTTCTCTGTATGTTATTGCTGTTCTTTGGGGGCAAGTGAGGTGAGTGGTGAGGGGCCTCACAGCCAACTTGTGTACGTTCTGTTCAGGTGACCCCATACTGAAATCTTCATAGGGATTTTTGTAGTGCTCCTGTTCTTGCCACATAACCTGTGGCAGCAGCAGGTAACATACAGGTAATGCCAGCTCTGCTGCCTGTACGTACATGGGGCTATTCTGCTGCTAGATGGGCTTTCTGTTTTCTTGTCTTTCTTTCTTTTTTTTTTTTTTTATATTAGTTATTTTTATTTTTGATAGATGCAGTAAATAGCAGCTAATGTGCATATTCTTCTTAAGGTGAAGGTCTTGAGGTAGCATTTTAATCGTATGTTAGCCTTGAATTTGCTAAGGGCTGCAGCCTGTAAAGCTCTGTACGCCGACTCTGGTCAGTCTTGCAGCCACCTGCAGTGCTCCAGAACGCCCTTTCGTACTGTCTGCACGTGAGGAAGGAAAGCAGAGCCTGCTTCCATAGCGGAAGGGCTGAGAAAATTCTCTAGCAGAGCTCTGGCTGCAGCTTCCCTCCAGGCGTGCGTGCGCTAGATTGCTGGGCTGGGAGGGCTGGGTGGCTGAGCCGTGGGCATTCCGGCTGAGCCTGCAATTGCTGTACTACACTGATCACCGTAGGGATGAGAAACTGCCTCCAAACAGGAGCAGTACTGTCAGTTGTTGCTGTTGCAAAAATAACAGTATGTTCGTATGCCTTTAAAGGTTAACAAACTCATCCGTTGTTTCATGCAGCATGTGCCACGTTGCATTATGAAGACTGAAGGCACTGGTGTTGAATCACTTCCAGATTTCATTGTAGATTATTTCTCAGTAATCTGAAAAATTCTCCAATGTTAAAACACCTTTCTCTCGCTCTCTTTTTTTTTTTTTTTCTTTTCTCTTCAAGTCTTTCTGGATAACTTTGCAGTAATTATCTTAGCCTTTCATCCACAATGGCATTATGTTCTTCTCCTTAGCATGGTGTGTTCACAGATCTTTCAGTGAATTGCTTCAAGGTAGAAGCAGAGTATGACTTCCTTACTTGCACTGTAGTGGTTTATGTTGTAAGTAAGAGAAAATGGATATTTTTATACTTCTTAAAACAATTTATCATTTGGTTAAAGTGAGAGCATGCGCATATGGATCCAGAACTTAGATAGGGAGCCAAAAACTATGTTTGTCCTTGCCGTGGAACTGCAGAAAGTGAGCTAAGTGCTTGAAGTATTGAAAACAGTCATGTTTTGATATCTGGTAACATTTTATACTTTATTAGAAATGACAGTGTATTAAAACAGGCAGCTTATGTGACCTGAAAGATGCAGTTTAAGGAAATAAACCCAAACTGAAAACATTAATAAAAACACTTTGAGCTTGCATCCCCATAAGAATTGATTGGTTTGTACCCATGTAACTCAGTGTCCTTCCTGCACAAAATTATTGCAAAAAAACAAGGTCAGTATGTTTTTGTTTTTTTTTTCTTTACTACGGCATAACAAAAAGCAGGTATAATTCTTTCTTTGCATGCTCTGTCATTGAGATTTTTCATATATGCCACCTTCTTGTTACTGCATTTTGTTATAAGTGGGTGAAAGGAGTAGGTTCACAATGTTACTTCTCTGAATTCTTATAAATGTCTGTGCTAATGAGAGAGTAATTGTTCTGCTAAAAAAATACAGCTCAGTTTTTAGTGGATAAATAAATGGAAAAAAATGTATTTAAATACAGAATCATGAGCCTGTTGAAGTTGAAAGGGGATCTCTGAAAATCATCCAGACTGTTCCAGAGACAACTCGAGCAGGTTGCTTGGCATCTTTTTGATTAACTGTTGAATATCTCCACTGATGGAGACTCTACAGCCTCTCTGGGCAACCTGTGCCTGTGTTGAATCCCCCTCACTGTAAAAAATGTGTTATTTCAATTTTGCCTGTTGCCTGTTATGCTCTCATTTAGAAGAAGAGTTTATGACTGGGCAGTGATGAAGGGAGGGAGGGACTGCAGCTCCTTCTGCTCTTACAGGAGCGCCACTCCTCTGTCATGTCTTTCCATGAGACTGTGATCTGATCTTTTCTCCACTGTCAGATTAAATTGTCCTGGCAAGCCCAGTGTAAGTACTCAGTCTTTGTGAACCATTCAGGTTGATTTTGCCTCTGTACTCGAACTTCTGCAGATGTCAACTTTCGCTTTGATTTCTCAGCTTCTGTTGTATCATACAGTCCTTCTGTCTCTACAGGGCCTTTCCTCTTCTCTTCTAGCCCCTTTCCTCTTTTCCATCTAACAGCTTACGGTGCTTCTGCAGGTTCTGCCCTTTATCCATGTCACTGTCAGCAGCTATCAAAATGACATGCTAGCTGTTAAAAATGAGCGTGATTCTCCATCTGTTTGTGAACAGAGACTCAGGAAGGTCAACATCGAAATCCTTAGGGTGGTCCTAACAATTTCAGGTGACTCTCTGGCATTCGTCTTAGTAACAGAATTGTTCTTCTGCATCCTCTGCATGCTAGCAGACTATCCTCTGCAGGATCTGGAAGTGTTCTTAGTCTTGATTCTGTCTCAATTTCCAATCGAGTATAGCAACAGAAAGCTCTTGGATTTCAGTTATCTGTGTTGCTACTACAAGCAGAAACTTACCATTTGAAGCCAATTATAGGCTCAGCTAATATTTTTTTTCCAGCTTTCCAGTTCAGCATCTAGAATATTCAAAATTCACTGCATCCTTCTTTAAAACACTGTGGTGCTACTCTCTGTAACAGATGATTTTCAGTTTCCAACTACAGTGCACTCTAGGTGCTTTTGCTGACAGTTTCAGGGGCAATTTGACTGGGCTAAGCTTACAGCAGTGTGGGGTCTGCAGTAGCGCTCCTGAGTTTTAACTGTAACGCCACCTGTACTGCTGGTACAGTCGAGCCTTATTTGACTGGCATTACTTGAAGGTTTGTTAAAGCAATGGCATTTGGTTAAAGAAATGTCCTGTGTATGGTCACAGTGTCTGGTAGCTTGTATCGTTACTTGAGACTAGGAAACTACACAACCATATTTACCCAAGCCAAGGAAATAACTTCTGTTTCTTGAAATCAACGTGCAGATGGTACAGCGGGCCTATAAGGCTTAGAGAACACTGGTACTGTAACAGATGGGGAGTTCTGTGCCCAGGCAAGAGGATGAGGAATTTGGGATTGCTAGTTTTTGTTGTTACCTGCTGACAGGTGATTTGGATATGCTTATTTTTAAGATAGTGCCTATGTGATTGCATCTGTTAATGAATTTCATAGTTTTCGAATGATTGGATTGGAAGCACTTGAAATCATGTGAAAATATTTCAGCCAATAAGTTTCATTAGCTGTATTAAATCTTAAAGCAAAGTCTCTACTGGTGTAATACTGTGTAACCATCAAGGTGTTCGACTGAGCTGAGATGTTAACTTAGCTTGATCAGTGTCATGGAAATACAGCGTACCAGAAAGGTGAATGAGGCAATACAGCAGTCGAAAACAAACAAACACAAAACCACATAAAAACCACAGCAAAAATACATAAAACAACCCCCAAGCCGTTATGTTGCTACACAGAGCAATCTTTAAAGTAGGGCTGGATGGACGGATAAGTTGTGCAACAAAAAGTCAGAGTATTTGTGGTGCTGGGGATGTTGAGCTAGAAAAAAACCCTAACATACTGTGAGGAGAACTTTTTAATTAATACTGACTTTATATAGGCTGTTTTCTATTTTCAGGTTGGCTTGAGTGACATTTTTTTCCCTATTTCCAAGGTAGTCTACACTGAATAAACAATTTGTTTAATCGAGCTGTGCATCCCTGCATTAACTCAGACACTAGCCTGTTGTCCTTAAGCAGTGCCAGTCATTCTGGTGGCTTCCATGCATCTGTGTGTGAAGCTGGCATCTGATTCAAGGGATTCTGTTCTTTGTGACAGGAGGAATTGGAACCATAGTTCTTGGAAGGATAACAACACGTAGGTATTGCAGTGATGAGATGACAGATCTTCTGTGTAAGGCTTAAGTTCATTGTCCACCAAGGAATCATAGTCTAAGATTGATTAAAACTAGACATAGCAATTTTACATTTAAGAGTCAGGTAGCTGGTGAAAATGTCTTTCAAAATCTTCAGGAAAAAAAAAAAAAAAGTCCTTTCAAATCTTAAAAGTCCTTAAGTCCTTTAGAAACCTTCTGTTGAATAGTATCTGTTGCAAGATTTTGTGTTGCATATAGCCTCCTACTGGTAAACCTGCATCTTGAGGATGACTGCTTCTGTTTCCAGGAGATGAATCCTTAGCTAACATCTTGAATCTATACTTCAAATTTCTTAAAAATAAAAAAAAAAAAAAAAAAGAGAGGATCCCACCTTTCTAATACTTCAACAGAATAGTTAGCATTTGTATTATTTTCTCCATAGCTTGTTAGTTTGCTGCAAACCTACATCTAGCTTGGAATATGAATTATTTAGAGACTGATTGTTTAACAGACGTTAGACAATCAAGGGCATAAAACAGAGTACTAAAAGCAAAAGCTAGTAAATGACCCTCTGGAAAAATTCTTTCTTTAGCAAAAGTGTAAACGACTGTCTTTGTGCTTTGCATTTTGAAATCAGTTGTAGTTAGTAATAAACATATACATATATAAAAGTAGAACTTATATTTCTGAAGATCTTGTGCTTCATTTGCTAAATATGAAGCATACTTTTAGTTTTCACCACTTCTGGCAGTGACATCTCATGATATAGCACTAATGGCCTAGTACTATGTGACAGCTTTTCAAATGATTTTAATTTACTTATCTGTCGAAAATGTGGCAAGTCTTATAGGGAATTGGGGATGTTAGTGAGACTTAATTTTCTAAAATACAATATCTTGCTTTAATAACTGGTTCGTACAGGCAAAATATTTCTCCCGGGTTAATCTATTACTTCTCAGCTTAATTTATTTTATTAATGAAAAATGAGGTGTCATTGTTACCATTGTGAACTACAGATATGATGAGTCTTCCTTCTGTGCATGGCTTCTCAGACATAATAAAGCTGTCTGTTACGTGAATGCTAATTCACTACAATTACGTCTTGATCAAGTGGAAATGACTGTTAGATTTGATGGTAATTTAAATTAAATTAAAACTCAACCCTACAGAGTGTTCTTTGAAGAAGTTTTATACTTTTGTGAGCCTGTGTGGTAGAGGACAAGACCTTAGCATCTTGGGTTCCCATAATACAGATTAGTTGCAAATGTGTGTAAGAAGGACAGGGAACTGCTGGAGAGGGTCCAGCGCAGAGCCACCAAGATGATGAAGGGAGTGGAGCATCTCCCTTCTGAGGAAAGGCTGAGGGAGCTGGGTCTCTTCAGTCTCTTCTCTTAATGAGGGGTGACCTAATTAATGTTTATAAATATGTAAAGGGTGGGTGTCAGGAGGATGCAGCCAGGCTCTTCGCTGTGACATCCAGTGACAGGACAAGGGGCAATGGGTACAAGCTGGAACATAGGAGGTTCCGCTTAAATATGCGGAGAAATTTCTTCACCGTGAGGGTGACAGAGCAGTGGAACAGGCTGCCTGGAGAGGTGGTGGAGTCTACTTCTCTGGAGACATTCAAAACTCACCTGGATGCGTTCCTGTGCAATCTGCTCTAGCAGATGATCTTTCAAGGTCCCTTCCAATCTCTAACATTCTGTGATTCTGTGATTCTGTGTGTACCTTTAAAGTTTTCTTCCAATGAGGTGATGTTTTTGGAGTCCTCATGTGCTTCCTACATTGGACTGCCATGCAGTAGACATTCAGCACAGTCCAATGTTTTTGTGAATAAAAATGATTTAATCTGGATAAAAATCTGTCAATGGCCTAACAAATAAACAGTGACAGAAAAAATCTGTTTTTAGTAGTAGTAGAGATTATAAGGAGATCTATAACAAAGTCTTTTCTCCTTAGCAGCACCCCTACCTTTGATTGCCTTCTGCCTGTGATTATCGTATTGTGTTTGAGATGCCAACAATGCGTATAACAAATTAACAGAGCACTGTGGTTTTCTGTTAGACTACTTACAGAACTTTTCTCCTGTGAGCTAAACCTGTGCCGTACATAATTTTCTCTGTTCAAGGATGTATGTCCTCTGGTGGAAGTGGTTGCAGATAATACACAAGGCATTCTTTTTTTTTTTTTTTTTTTTTTTTTGCCTAAGGAAGTGCATCCTGCTTCTAGCTCTGTAGGAGATTTCACTGAAGGAATGACAGTCTTTAAGGACATCAGAGTGGAACAAATTATCTTAGTGTTTTCAGTACCACATCTGAGGAATAATAAGACTGTAAAAGCTCTGTAGAGACTCACAGGCAAAGTAGAAGTATTTGCGAGATGAATTGTGTGGTCTCCTGAATCATTGCATTATGCACATTATTGGGTAAGAAACTGCACTATGTACATTTTTGGGAAATAAATTTTGAAAGTGAATAGTCCAAATGCCTAAATGAGAAGGAAAACGTGATTTTAGCAGTTCTCTTTTTATGAAGGTTCTGTGGTGTTATTCTGTAAAGAGTATGTCTGGATAGGTGTTGGCACAGCGTTACCAGCTTGATCTGCAGATTGCTTTGGGGGCTCTGCTGCTTGTCCTTGCCTTGTGTAAGAAGATCAGTAATTTCCACTACAGATCATTACTCTAAAAGGCAGGAATAAGAATTTGTGAATTTTGTGCCTTCTTGGTAAAACCTCAGCATGTCTCAGGTGCTGGAACTGCTGACATACAATGAAGGACTCATAAAAAACAGGAAGAACTAAACACAGAGAAGAGAGGGATGCTGGCAGCACAGAAGGTCGATGATGGCTTGACTGTTTTTTCCAGTTAGAAAAGAAGGACAAAACTGGAATCAAAAACTTCGCAGCCATAAACTCAAGATTATCATATTACCTAAAATGCCATGACCTTTCATGGTGGTCTGTGTTTTATTTAAGGATAGATGACCGGGAAGAACAAATTGTCTCTGAATTCAGGACCCTTCTGCTGCAGGCAGATCACATAGTATTTCTGACAGTTTGTCTAACTCTATTTTAAGTATATCCTTTTTTTTTTTTTTTTTTCCTGTTCTTTTCTTGCCAGTCTTCCCATTGGAAGGATATTTTTTAACAATTGATGTAACATCTGGAAATCTTTAATTTTTTTGCCTGTTTTGTTTTCTTTTTTTCTTGCATACTCAGTTTCTTCTTCTTCTAGTGTTGCCACTTACCACAGATAGCTCTTCAATATCTCTTCTTCTTCCTGAACTTATACTTTTGTACATTAATAAAAGAGGTTGGGCTCCTTTATGAATTTAGACTCTTTATTCTCAAAACAGAAACAC
>VXAV01003327.1:0-10458 GCA_013399715.1 Alectura lathami
ACATAAAGGGGAATAAGAAGGATTTCTACAGGTACATCAACCATAAAAGGAAGGCTAGGGAAGATGTGGATCCTTTGCGGAAGGAGACTGGAGACAGTCATGAGCGATATGCAGAAAGCTGAGGTGCTCAGTGACTTCACCTCAGTCTTCACCGGCAAAGGCTCTAACCACACCAACCAATCTGCTGAAAGAAAAGACGGGAGCTGAGAGAAGGTAGATCCACCCACTGTAAGCAAAGATCAGGTTTGAGACCATCTAAAGAACCTGAAGGTGCACAAGTCCACAGGACCCAATGGGATCCATCCGCAGGTTCTGAGGGAACTGGCAATGAAGTTGCCAAGCCACTGTCNTCAGTGACTTCACCTCAGTCTTCACCGGCAAAGGCTCTAACCACACCAACCAAGCTGCTGAAAGAAAAGACGGGAGCTGAGAGAAGATCCACCCACTGTAAGCAAAGATCAGGTTTGAGACTATCTAAAGAACCTGAAGGTGCACAAGTCCACGGGACCCAATGGGATCCATCCGCAGGTTCTGAGGGAACTGGCAATGAAGTTGCCAAGCCACTGTCCATCATATTTGAAAGGTCATGGCAAGTTGGTGACTGACTGGAAAAGGGGAAACATCACCCCCATTTTCTAAAAGGGAAAAAGGGAAGATCCGGCAAACTGCAGACCAGTCAGTCTCACCTCTGTGCCTGGCAAGATCATGGAGCAGATCCTCCTGAAGGATCCACTAAGGCACACAGAAAATGAAGACGAGGTGACTGGTGGCAACCAGCATGGCTTCACCAAGGGCGACTCGTGCCTGACAAAGCCGGTGGCCTTTTATGATGGAGTAACAGCATCAGTGGATAAGGGAAGAGCAACTGACGACATCTACCTGCACTTGTGCAAAGCGTTTGACACTGTCCCGCATGACTTCCTGGTCACTAAATTGGAAAAGCATGGGTTTGATGGACGGACCACTCGCTGGATAAGGAACTGGCTGGATGGTCGCACCCAGAGAGCTGTGGTCAACGGCTCAATGTGGAAATGGAGACTGGTGACGAGTGGCGTCCCTCAGGGATTGGTACTGGGACCAGTGCTGTTCAACATCTTTGTTGGAGACATGGACAGTGGGATCGAGTGCGCCCTCAATAAGGGTGCTTTTCCAGGCTGAACAACCCCAGCTCTCTCAACCTGCCTTCGTAGGGGAGGTGCTCCAGCCCTCTGATCATCCGGACCCGCTCCAACAGCTCGATGTCCTTCTTGTGTTGGGGGCCCAAGAACTGGACGCAGTGCTCCAGGTGGGGTCTCACAAGAGCAGAGCAGAGGTGCAGGATCACCTCCCTTGCCCTGCTGGTCACACTTGTCCTGATGCAGCCCAGGATGCGGTTGGCCTTCTGGGCTGCAAACGCACATTGTCGGCTCATATTGAGTTTTTCATCAACCGACACCCCCAAATCCTTCTCCTCAGAGCTGCTCTCCAGCCATTCTCCGCCCAACCTGTACCTGTGCTTGGGATTGCCCTGACCCAGGTGCAGGACCTTACACTTGGCCTTGTTGACCTTCATGAGGTTGGCATGGGCCCATCTCTCAGCCTGTCCAGGTCCCTCTGGATGGCATCCCTTCCCTCTAGCACCACAAAGCCTGGTGTCATCCACAAACGTGCTGAGGGTGCACTTGATTCCACTATCGAGTGCACTGTTTGTAGAAGATATGACCCCCACAAGAGAACAGACTTGTTCCCCTCTTTTCATTTTAAGGCGAGCTTGCCTTGGACAAAACCAGACATGCTACATCCTTTGCCCAGCCATCTTAACTGAATATAACTGAAAGCATGGCTGCTCCCAACTCCCAAGTTCCACTGCATGAGGAAAGCGAACTCTGCACAGGGCAAGCTTTACCTTTGATAAATGTTTACAAGCTGTTTTAATTGTCATTACCATCCAAATCAACAGACCTGAATCAACCTGAATCAACCTTCTGTTGCTTCACTCAGCCTTAATTTCCTTTCACACATGCCATGAATTTCAGAGCACCTAGCGTGTAGGAAAGATGAGCTACAATTACTAGCATTTGGAATTTCAGCTCACCATTTACAGCGTTCACTTCAAAATTGACTGCTGCTACCCACTTCTCTTCAGGAGTGAGGAAGACAGGAGCCACCTCACTTGTCACACCTGAATCAAATGAGAACAATCCTTTAAAACACTCTGCGAGAGCACAGTATGCAGCTTGCTCTTTGATAAACATTTTAATGGACATGTTTCTAAAGTAACGCTGTTTCAGGCTGGAGGAAGAGCTAATCTCCAAACAACTGTTTCCCACTGTGTTTTATTTCTTGATTACTGCGTGTCAGTGCAACTGCTCTTGGTCATGCTCTGCTCTCAGTTCAAAGCCACACCGCTTCCACTACTAGAGCTGCTCAGTGCATACTGGATCCCTCCTCATTGCTTTGGCTTTTACTTCCTCAGCCCCCTCAGTCCTGCAGGGCCAGCGTGTTTACAGCAGCGTGCTTGAAACAGCTTCCTAGCCAAACTTAAAAGCACACTGCGCCTGTCTTCATGCTCGTGGTGGTTTATTCCTAGGAGCTGAAGGAACAGTAGGATCCTTTTTTCCTCTTATTAACTAAGATGAACCCAGCTCAGCGACTCTGACTTGTTACCCAGGCAACCGAGGGCCTTCCCTTCCACACAGCCTTGGAAACCAGCATCTCAGGGACTGGCTCTGCATCACCTCCCTGCCACCTCCACTCACAGCACCCGGCTGCACGCACTGCTGGCAGCATGCCCTTCCTTCTGCAGCCTCAGGCGCATGTGTGCACCTGGGGCTCTGCTCGCTCGCATGCTCCATCAGCCACCCCCTCTCCCAGGGTACTGCCCTCTGGAAATATTATTTAAGGACCCTTCCCTCTGTAATACAATATCATGCCAGCACAGCCATGAAAATCACTGGGCTTTGAATACTATGGCCAGCAGATTGACTTTGATTTCCCCAAACATGGCTTTATGAACCAAAACCTACACTACAGGTACCAAGCAGGAAGGAACAAAGAGGTCTCCTGCGATTTCAGTAGCACAGGTGTGAGAGAAGCGGTAGGCACAACACGTGCTGCTCATCACTCCGAGGAGAAGGGACTAGCAGGAACCCTGCCACATCCTTCATCGGTACACGACGGGGAAGCGAACGAGAATTTACAGGACTGGAAGTGATGAAGACCCACAGCAGTGCCTTATGAAGCCTTACGTTTGAATTCTGACCCAAAACGAAAGGGTGTAAGGGTTTGCCAACAGGATACGTGGCTTTTTACCTCCTGGCTTCTAATTCAAGTCCATGTTTGATCATTTAGGAAGTAACAGCTGCTCAGGGCTCACAGAATAACAGCATTACACAAGCTTCTAGTCTCCACACCTGAAAAGACCACCAGTTTGTATTAATGACACTGCTGTGAGCCAGCTCAGAGGCTGAGGCACACAGGACTGGGGAGGGTTTATTTCACCTGCAAGGATTTATTCACACCAAAAAAACATGACTTCTCCAGAGCTAACATGGGGTAGGCATGCCAAACAAAGACATAAACGAACAATGTATTTTTCCTTTGCTAGACTCTGCATGGAATCAGGATGCTTCTGTGGTAATTCATTTAGAATAACTGCGGTTTGGCTTTTTGCATACAATGGAAATTGCAGTATTTCACAAACTACAGCACTAGAAATGGACCTAGAAAATGACCCATGGCATTAGCACTTGAGTGAGCTAGACACAATTTAGGAATTTGTTTGTTTCTCTCCATCGTAACCACAGTGTTACTTAGAGTGGAAAAAGAGAAATGCATGGAGAGAGAATAAAGGCACCGAAGTGTTTATGCTTTATTTCCCTTTGTTTGGTATAAAATATTTGAGAGAATGTTGCTTTTTGAAGACTGTATTCACATCTGTGACAGTGTATAAACCAGGACTGCAAATATTTATGAAATACCTCCAAAATGTTGTTGTATTCTGAAACCCTACTGTCAAGTTTTCATAAGTCCTGATATTTAAATGCTTGCAGAACAGAAATGTAGAATTCTTTTCATCGCTGTCTGGCTTTGACCTTTTAGGAAGAAATTTAGAATTGGAAACCACGTTTTTCTCTGCAGTCATAAGAGCTAGTAACATTTTACTTAAGGCCTTTTTGTTTAATAAACCTGAAATTGACATACAAGTGAAGTTTCTTGCAGTCTGGATAGTAAAGGCATCTCACAGCTTACAGGTTACTGCAGAGCCCTTTCATCGCCCCCACATTTCTGTTCCTGCTGCAGAAGCCTAACACTGCAAGCGTAATCTGGAAACAAAATTTATAGGATTTGAAGTTTACGTGGTAAAAAAAAAATCATGAAAGTAAAACAAACAAACAAACGAAACTCCACAAAAACCAACAACTTAACAAGTGTTTGAAAATGTCATTTTGAATCCTCACGTGGTCTTGGAAAAAGAAAACTCAAACAACAAAAACATTTAGCATTTTCAGTTTAGCAAAAGCAGTCAAAGTAGAGGAAAACATTCTGAAGCAAGAAAATGGGAAAATCCTGACTTACAAACATTTTGATACAGGATAAACTCAAGAGGATTCAACGAAAACAGTCACACTTCTCCTACTAGCCTTCATCCCCTGCTCCGCGACATTTTTATTTTTTAACTCTCAAAAGTAGGCTCTAGCTTGGGGTAAAACCTGAAGCTGCCTGACCTGAAACCCAGCTGCTACTGGAGCTCTGCTAAAGGGGTCCTCTGCTGCCATGGAAACTGCTGCACCCACTCAGGGAAACTGCATGGAGAGGTTTTTAAACTCTTGTGCTTCCTGCCTGATAGAACACCAAAATAATGCCGGCCGTGGTCCACACACTAGGTCAGGATCAAAGGTCTACACTTCATGGTATGCCCACACCTTTTGCATACCTGCAAGAGGAAGGGGGAAGCAGCAGAGACAGCACGAGGCAAAGCGGAGGGCAATTCTCGCACATTTACTAGGTAGGATGACCCCACCACAGTCCACCAGCAAATCAAAGCCAAGAGGCCGCTTACTTCAGAGCATTAAAGGAAAAAAAGGAAGGAAAAAACACCCGTAGCCTAAAGACGTGGGCCAAGAGGTGGGTGGGCTAGAAATCAAGCAACCTGCTCAGGCGTAGGCATGGTGCCCCAGAAGAGCACTGCAGCCTGTAGGCATGGGGGAGGCTGCACGGCTCCTGCCTGCTCTCTGCGGCTCTGCACATCACAGCAGCCACTTCTTGCCCTTTGGATAGTTTGGCTGTGTTAGATAGTTAGCAGAGGTTCTGCAGCTGTTTTAGAAAGGGGAGAGAAAGATTTTTAATCAAAAGCAGTGTTTGGCGTCGCATTTATAGATGCAGCTGACAGATGAAAGCGATTAATTTGTTTATATATATCATATTTGTTTCTATTTCTTCCTTTTCTGACAAACTGCTAGACTCAAGGCTAGCGTTTCTCTGGAGAATACAGGGTGAGAGTTTCTTCGAGGTACTATTTCAAGGTCATGTTGACAAATTATCAGAAGCTGGCAGATTAAGGATATGAATTAGGTGTGACAATATCAAATAAGCTTCAAATACACATTTTGGTGTCACCTTTCTGTTTATAAACCTGAGAAAAGTGACCCCAATGTTAACGTTCATCACATACCGTGTGCAAGCAGGAAGGATTTGCTTTTTATGTAAATGGTCACTAACAGTTTGCACTAGCACAGAATTCAACTCCTCAAATTTGGACTTGAAGATCTTTTCCATCCTAAACGATTCTACAAAGTTCACTCTGTTTTTCATATCTGACCTGAGTTAATATCTTCATCTCTTAAAGAGGAGAAATGATTCCCAAATGATGTGCAACAACACAGAACTTTCCCATCAATTATTCTGGGAAACTTGAAGTCGAATTTAAGGATTTACTTAATGACACGCAATCCTAAGTCCATTTTTATAGAAATGAAAAGAATACCTCCTCTTTTAAAACAAGTTGGCAAGTCACACTTGGCTACTCTTCAAAACATCTCAGAGAAAACTCAGCAGATTTGCCGAAATAGGTTCCATTAGCGAGGAGTAAAGAAGAAAATGAAAAATAAAACCAGATTGGCCATTTCAGTAACTCAGAATAGCTTTTACGTCATACTGATCTACAGAAAGCGCAAGATAAAAGACAATTTCCTGTTAAGCTCACATCCCACCTTCCCAAAGCAACAGAAGTACCGGATAGCCAGAAGAAGCAAAAAGGCCGACCTCTTATTTTTTCCTTGTAATACGTCTGCCGCCTACAGGGTGAGCTTTGTCTCACAGGGCAGACCAAGGAAGAATTTTGGCTAACCACACCATATTGCACAGAAAGCAGTTACAATGATTTCTGTGCCCCTCCTATTAAATCAAAGGCCATCAGGAGTCTAAATGAGGAGCTGTAGCTGTTGGCATACCAAGCCATGCCTCTTAGGAAAAGCTAACACCTGGCCACTGCTTAGAGATTCAGAAGCTGCAAACTGGCTACTTCCAACTGCTTTAACTCAAACTTAAAAGCTGAGATCTTGAAATCATCACAAGCATTAAAGCTTCATGTTACACAGAGCACTAAGCAAGCCTGCCTGAGAGTACTTAGCACTTCCACTGTTGCAATGACTGCAACAGATTTCCCCTTCCCTGGGACACCCCTGGCGGAATGCTTCAGGAGCCCAAAGGTCAGCTCACTTCAAAATACACAGAAAGTGGCCGTTTCTATCAAAGTACCTTAGATAAGCACCCCCATATGTGAGCACAGACAAGGTAGTGGCCACCCAGCTGCCCCTCATGGGGGCACGTACAATTGTTTTCGAATGCACAAAACATTTGCCTGCCCCAAAACCCACCCCACAGACTGTCACAGAAGTCTCAGCTGAACCAGCTTTAAGCTGAAGTACTCACTTTGGGTATTTTGGCATCTCACATAGATTTTCTTATCACCATTAGATCAACTGATCCACGTATGTTGGGACTCACAAATTACCTTCACAAAACGCTAAGAGCAACATGTATTGTCTATAGAATCTGACGTTGACAGAAACAATGTAACAACTGAGAAATTTATTTTTCATTTTCTCTATGGCATGGAGGGTTCTGAAACATTTTCACCAAGCATTCTGCCAGTTCAGCTCCTTTTTTTTTAACCCACTGACCTGACACTACACCGTTTAATCGGTTACTTTAAATGGCACACTTTCAAGGAAGCGGTTGCACCCATCTTGTAACCCACAAGCTCAAGATGCTTTAAAGCAACTGGCATAAAATAGCAGGCATTTTAGCATATGAGCTAAAAGAACAGAAAAATATTTCAATGAATCAATATTCCATTCGAGCACAGCTGTTCAAGAAAGCCCTAAATAGATCACAGTAGCCTGCTTAAATTTTACATGCAGAAATTTGGGCTTTGTCAGGACTTCCAGAACTTTCTGCATTACTAATGCAGAAGATGAACATAAGGATACATTACATCTACCACGTTCTTTATTCCACGAGAACAATTTGTGGATTCCAGCACACCACAACATGTTCTTGAGGTCTGTTATATAGGGAAGGTAATCTCGCACCCACGGTGTACGAACTACACAGACACAACATCCCCTGGAAATAAAGGCCCCTTTGAAACTGATCAGATTTGTTACCATAAATTAGGACGTGATCATGCATTATTTGTTGTTTCTATAACAAACAGAAATGGAATTTGTCCTTCAAACCAGTCATCTGTGTCCCCCCTCTGCCCTGAGCTAAGTGTCCAGAGGCAACAAACATCCTCAGACAGCAGAGGAGCGCTGAGTCTCTGGCATGCCATCCCCTAGCAAGCGGCAGACATACCGCATGGAAGTGACTGCATTTCCACTTTGCCACATCTGAAAATTGTATTTCTTTACAACGGGAAAAACATATTCATTCTTTATCATAGATATTTATGGTCATTTTCTTCTGACCTCATATACATGAAAAATATGATTCCCGAAAGACCTAACATAATGTTTTTCTCTGCTGGCTTTCTCAGTTCCATAAATATACCATTTCACTTCAGGACACTCTTGGTTTTAGTCCTTAAGATGACATAGGCTGTCCTTGTGAAGGCCTTCAAACCATCAACCCAAACTACTCGTACAAGATATCTTGGATGTAGCAGCTGAGAACTTGAATACAAGGTTTAGCTCTGAACAGAAGGCTTTGGTCCCTACAAATCTACATTATTCAAAGCTGATCTGCAGCATTAGTTGTTAGGTTTCTACTTTTTATTAGTATCATAAGAACCTCCACTGAAAAATGAGACCTATTCGTGTGAGATGCAACAGTGCTGCAAGCATGCCTATGGGAAAAGTCCATTCCTGCGGTCTATAAACTGTCATCATGAATATATTCACTTAGCAGAAATAAACACACATTTAACATCAAAGCTCCAAGCTATTTAAGAAGGCTATCAGAGCATGAACACATTTCGGTTCAGTGTTTCTTTAAAAAAAAAAAAAAAACAAAAAAAAAAATCAAACAAGGCTTTTAGTATTTATTGAAATATAATCTGATTCACATTCTTTGCTATTCAGCATTTCCTGTGCTGTAGTACTTTGTATTTTTATTAAATCTGGTTCTGGAACTATTGCTTTAAAAACGTTTTCCTGTTTATTTGCAACAGGGATAAAATAAATCAAGAAGCAGATTTCTTTTTACAGAAAAAATCTTAAAAAAAAAAAAAAAAATCAGGTAATTTAGGAATTCCTATCACCTTCTCAAAGCACCTATGGCACTTAAAAATGCCACTTAAGAAAAGTAAGCCAGCAGATTCACTGATTTTTAATTATGAAGACAACGGGCTTGACCTTTCCTCCTAAACCTAGCACTACTTTTGGACATCCAGGGGGGCTGGAACTAGATGATCTTTAAGGTCCCTTCCAACCCAAGCCATTTTATGATCTTCCTGTTGTCTCAATAGAATCTGCCCTTCAGCAGTACAATTACTAATTTTTCTTTTTCTTTTTTATTGAAAGCTTCAGATTTCAAGAGCTAGAAGAAAAGCAGAATTCTGCTGAAGACAGCGTCTCATTTCTACTGAAGGCAACAGCAGTGAAAGTAGTGAAATAAGTTCAACCTGTTTCCCCAAAACTTAAAAGATCCGTAAGAAATAACAGTTCATATAAAAATAGCCAAACCAAGGAAACCACTTTAAAAAGTTGATGGACACATATTTTGAAATATTCCTTCTAAATAGGAAGGAATACTTCCTAGTGAGCACTCATCTAGTGCCATCAATTTTAATTTCGTTCCGTATGCTTCATGTGATATAGGCTGACAGAAGAAAGGTGCATCAGGAGGCGATTTAGAAAATAAAGGTGTTTTGGATCACAGGCCGAGAAAACACTATGACACCTAAATATACAGTAAAAGTTAGGTAAAGTCAGCTCTTTATTATATACATAATTAAGTTTATCAGTTCTTAGATTTTCTGCAAAAGCATAGCTCAGGCAAAGCCACCTTGCTGCTGTGTTGCAGACAAGGACTACAGCAGCAGGGTAAAAGTAAAACAACGGTTTCTTCATACACAATGTCCTGATAATGTTGAAGTAGCTGGTATACAGAACTACCAGCAAAGTATAAATATGTTCCAAAACTCAACTCTTCCTGGTTTTTCATCCTTCCCTCAGCTTCGGGGGCTGTCAAAAAATATCAAGCATCTCACTTATTTTCTGTAATTTATGCCACTTCTTTCCCTTCCCCCCTCTTGGTTTTATTCTGCCTGGACAGCTGAAGCAGGCAGATGTGTTTCCGATCATTTTCACACTATAGGCTGCTGCAGCACTACACAGTTCTTTTAACCTGACTTAAGAATTACAAAACTCTTGAAAAAACAGTAATTCCATTAAGAGCCAATTTTATCAAAATTTAAGTACAAACTTCATTAATAAGCTTGACAAAACGTGTGTTTTGGAACTAACTGCCACTGCCTCGTTACTGCGGGGAAGGGCGAACACTGACAGCTACCTCGTCATGACTCACCATTTTGAAACAGACTGTTCTGCGCTGCAGAGCCTGCGTGTAGCCCACAGGACTTCCCAGCTGAGTTATAACGGACCTGGGGTAATTCGCTGGTAGAACCACAGATGCCCAGCTGCATTGTGCATCCTCCCTGACTTAGAGCATTGTGTGTGATGGCAATTTGCCTGGGTGCAGGTTTTAACCCTGTCCTTGTTATCTATACGATGCCCGACTTTCAGCTGTGCTAACGCGCACGTTAGGCTAGGCTTCAAGAGTCTCTGTAGTGAAGAAATAGCTGGAGTATTTAGTAACAGTTAATTTCAAGGAATTCACTTCCAAATAAACTTGGAGTTACTTCATGCTTCCAGTGACAATGATTTTTGAAGGCAGAGAGCTGAAACGCTGGCACTCAAGACTGGCATATTTCCTAGAATAAAACATCCCAGAACACACTCATGCACTTGGAAT
>VXAV01003327.1:11698-41027 GCA_013399715.1 Alectura lathami
GGGGCTGTCAAAAAGTATCAAGCATCTCACTTATTTTCTGTAATTTATGCCACTTCTTTCCCTTCCCCCCTCTTGGTTTTATTCTGCCTGGACAGCTGAAGCAGGCAGATGTGTTTCCGATCATTTTCACACTATAGGCTGCTGCAGCACTACACAGTTCTTTTAACCTGACTTAAGAATTACAAAACTCTTGAAAAAACAGTAATTCCATTAAGAGCCAATTTTATCAAAATTTAAGTACAAACTTCATTAATAAGCTTGACAAAACGTGTGTTTTGGAACTAACTGCCACTGCCTCGTTACTGCGGGGAAGGGCGAACACTGACAGCTACCTCGTCATGACTCACCATTTTGAAACAGACTGTTCTGCGCTGCAGAGCCTGCGTGTAGCCCACAGGACTTCCCAGCTGAGTTATAACGGACCTGGGGTAATTCGCTGGTAGAACCACAGATGCCCAGCTGCATTGTGCATCCTCCCTGACTTAGAGCATTGTGTGTGATGGCAATTTGCCTGGGTGCAGGTTTTAACCCTGTCCTTGTTATCTATACGATGCCCGACTTTCAGCTGTGCTAACGCGCACGTTAGGCTAGGCTTCAAGAGTCTCTGTAGTGAAGAAATAGCTGGAGTATTTAGTAACAGTTAATTTCAAGGAATTCACTTCCAAATAAACTTGGAGTTACTTCATGCTTCCAGTGACAATGATTTTTGAAGGCAGAGAGCNACTCATGCACTTGGAATTAAAAATGCTCACCGAGATGTCTGTTTGGCTTTATATAAATACACAGAGATTTTTTTTTCCTTTTTTTTTAAACACTAAGGCCTTAGAAGCAAAATCACAAAGCTAGTGATTTAGGAGGAAGCATTATAAAAGCTTACAAAAAACAGCAGTGTTTGACTCTGGGGGCAGCGCTCTGAAATAACCATTTCAGAAAATTCACATCAGAGCGGTCCTGGCCATCATGCACTTTGTGAACACGAGGGTATGCTCCAGCTTCCTCTCTGCCCAGATGGAACTGTCCAAACGCTTGGGTAAGTTTTATCAGTTAAATATGAACTTCGAATTACAGCAGCTGCAACAGAACTTGTGATATAATATGCACCAAGTGAAAAGCGTGGCCAGACCACAGGTACGATTCCAGATGGACACTGACAGCCTTCAGGAATTTGAGTGCCCGCTGTGAGATGAGAATCCTGATCTAAGTGTACCGATGACATAACTCACTGTGTGTAGAAGACCACGAAGGGGCTGAGCACACATCACTTCTGCAAGTGATGCAGGGTTTGAGACGCTGCACATTCCAGGGTCTCAAACTGGACACCAGTTAAAAAAAGATGACTGAAAAGCCTGGTCTGCATGACTTGGAATTACAGAAATAAAGACACCTTCCAAAGCAGCGTTTAATGGGTCTTAGCTGGTCACTTTTCTTTGCTTTCCATCTTATTCCCTGATGAGACTGGTGAAAACAGAAGGCAAGAACAGAAAATCCAAGTCCTTTTACCACACAAAGCCCACTGCCTTCTCCGAACAAGCTTGCCCTGGACACTGACCAATGGATAGCTTCTGTGTAAAAGGCAGTTTGTAATAACCCCGTTGTGGCCGAACAGGCACAAAAAGAGAATTACAGTTGAACAAGCAGGTCCTAGACAAACACGTTCAACTTCACAGCCTTCCTCTGACCCTACAAGCTGCACACCGACCCCAATGCACCCAATTTAGGAACAACTGCATCTCTGTGTAAGATCCCTTTGCTATTGCTCCTACCACAGATAGCATGCTTCTCTCTTTTTTAACTTGCCAGTCCCCTGGGGAGCAATGCTGCTTTCAGCGAAGGCAGTCTGCCATGCCAGAGCACTCTCCATAGGAGGGCAGCCCAGCTGTGTGAAATTCTCACCCTGCAAAAATCAGTGGAAGTTCTTCCCATGACAGAAACAGAATTTCCTCCTTATAATCCCAACAAGTGGGCTCAACCACCGTTTTTGTTGAACATGTTGCAGAAGTACAGGCAGCCCAAAATAACAGCTACACTTCCATTATCATACAAAACCATCTTCCTGGTTAAACCAGCAACTTAGTACTATATACAAAGCTTCTTGAGAAAACACGCATTCAAAGATGTCTGAGGTAACAAAACTATTACTATAGAAACAGAGGTACAGACATCCTACATGGGGCAAAACTCACATTACAGATGACGTAAATAAGAACATACCGGTGCTAGATCCTCACTGTGACACTTCTAGATACAGGAAGACAACCTGCACCTTTTGAGGATCAGGGTCAGACAAAACACAAACCGAACTCTTGAAGAGCAGTGCTACACACTTCCTCTTGGGCGCACATACCAAACCACACGCTGAATCATGCAGGAACACCAAACAAATCCAGGCGACTGGAAATCCTGGTACTTGGAAGTAAGTAGATGTCAAAGTCCAGTTGCCAAGGACTTCTGCTAGCAGTTCACTGCACAGGGAACACTTGTAATGCTGACTCTAATTTTAAGAATTAAACACAAAGTGCGGTAAACAATCCCATACACAGTTGCGGCCTCAGTTTTCATTGCAATGCATGGAATTTAGCCACAGAACTTTCATTAAAGTAAAACATGTGTAGGTCTCCTGCACTTCCGTTAAATTCTCCGTGTATACGTACAGCGTAGCAACAACAAAACCACTGCATTGTGAGTTAGAAGCTCTCACCTGGAACGGGGCTGCACCGCTCCTTTGTTACAACACGAATACGCCGTCGCAAGTGTAAGAGCTGCGAGAGCTATCACCAGCAAGGTGCCTGCAAGTAAAAACTACCTCCACCCTGCTATTAGAGAGCAACTTTTCCTCTCATAATACAAAAGCAGAAAAGGGATTTGTATTTAATTAAAACAGTACATCCGCTTTGGCTTTAGACTTCATACAGGATGTTGCAGTCTCGCCTACATATTTTTGGTTTACTTATAAACAATGGAAAGCAAGAGTTTATAATGCAAGGACTGACAGATCCTTCACTACTACGGTACAAATCATTCTGTCCTTCCAGTCTCTTTTGCTTTAATGACAGGAGAAACAACCCTTTATTCTTTTAAGTAACTTTGGTTATTCATCCATATATTGTGATGCAATAAACACAAAAATGCTACATCTTTTTTTCCCAAAAAACTACATAAACATTGCAGCTTTAAAATAGCCACACCATTTCTTGTTTTAATTGTTGGATACTTTTCATGACTTAGCTCAACAAAACTGGAAAACAAATCCCCGAATTCATAAATAGTGGAGGGTCCATTTCTTAATTCAGCAGCTAACAGTGCTTCATCTACAAGGTACATCAGTGATCAGCTCAGAGGAGGTCTGCGAAAGGTAACCATCCAATTAACATTTTCCTATTCAGGACCAAAGTGATTAACCCAAGAGTGTGATCCTTTGTTTTTTACAAATACACCTAAAAAGAACTGGTAAGCACGTCCCTTCTGACCCAAGCCATTCTATGATTCCATCTCTACATGGTTGACTCAAAGATCAAGTTGCATTAATTTAGGAAAATTGGATTTAGCTTCTTATGCACAAATCCAACACGAACTTGCAACATGACCACAGCTGAGGTTCAAAAGTTTGATTTAATTAAATATTTAGTATCTACTGCTTTGCCTTCTTCTTACAGTAGCAGTAAATGATAAAAACAAAATATTGATTTTATCAGAAAAATGTTATGGATTTTTCTCAGGTATACAATTGAAACACCACTGGTTTGACCTGCAAATACCAACGAGGAAACTGACAGAAGTCCTGCAGCAACAGAGCACTTTGCAGAAGATAATGAAGTTCTTTTCCTTTATTTTATCCTTTCTTTCTGTAAATGCACAGAAACTTTACTTATGAGAGTAAAAAAAAAATACAGCGGGGGAAAAAAACGCATCAGGGAGAAACGCTGGTGCGAACAGATAACCAGAACAGAAAACTATTCATAAACAGTTCAGGCCTTGATCTCTGTGTCTCCAGCAGGTGAGACTGAAGTCAGGTGGCTGTAGGTGAAGCTTAAGCAGTTCGAAGTTGCTACATTTAAACAGAAAAGTGACACAATTGTGACAGAAACCTGGCCAGCCACCAGACTCAAGCAGTCCTCTTCAGTAGAGTTAAATGTGGCAAAGATAGCGCAAGACACAAGCACGGCACAATCAAGTGCCTCAACACGCAAAAGCAAAGACAGCAGAACACCACCGCAGCACTCTGCATTCACAGCCTCTATTTTTCACCACTGTGCTCAAAACAATCACAACCTGTATGAACACTGGCGGAAAGGCCTACAGAGAGCGAGGAAGCTGTCTGCCACCTCGAACTGAGGACAATGAGCTTCAATCCCACCTACTGTTTTCCTATGGGAAAAGGGTGTGAGCCACCACTTCTCTAAACCTATAGGCAAAAACACAGATCAAGATGAGAAGTGAGAGAAACAAAGGACTATGTACACTTGCAAATAATTCAAACACTTACTCACACACTTCTAGAGTCTTCTGCAGATAGTTTTGAGTAACATGCTCTTAAACCTGGGGATTCTTGTGCAAAATGTGATAAGAAGCATCTAAATTTTTATGTTACTAGTTAACATTCAGCTCACACTCTTTTCTGATGTTTTTAAAGTAAATTCTGTTTTTTAGAAAAACCCAAATCCCAAACAATTACTGATTATTTACGGTTCTTTAGGGCCTCACCTCAGTGAATTCTGGAAGAGGCTGTGTTTGCTAAGGAATGCAAAATACTTCCCTTATGGCAAAATTCTTTCAGATAACGAAATTGTTGCATGAGAAATGCTGGCTAGAGGATATAAAGCATTCCATTTGATAAAAGGAATTATTTATTGTTAAAACATCATTCATTTTTCATATGCATTGGCCACTTACTGGATAGTTATTCGTTAAAACAGCGTATGTTCAATCGGTTTTTGTTTGTTTTCAAACAGCAGTCATATTCAGCGAACAGGCCCAAGTGACATTCCGTTCAGCCCATAGGCTGGAAAGCACAGCAATGCCTGGCACCAGTTCTTAACAGCATTTCTCAACAGTACACTACAAAGCACTAGTAACCATAGAATGGTTTGGGTTGGTGGGGACCTTAAAGATCATCCAGTAACAGCCCTGCTCAGTGCATCCCCAGGAACGGCTGACTCGTTCAGTACGCGAAGCTGACTCTTCACTTGGTATAAGGCCTTGTGGAACAACACAACACTTCAGCATAACTACGAAGACCCCATTCTACCATGCACCTTCCAGGACTCTCTAGTCACAGCAATGAGATTCAAGTAAATCACCATAAAAATCTCCAAGCCAAGCAATTTCTACCTTTAAAATTTACAATTATTTTCAGCTTCCTTGATGAATTCAGCATCAAAAAAATGTTTAAAAAACAGAACTGAAATGCTAAAATAGTTCAAGAAAGTACTTGTGCACAGTAAAAGCCAGTCACTGCGAGTTTCAGCGGTAGCAGCAAGTGCCAGGCATTGCTAGAAATACCTTCTTTAGCTTAAAATTGCCATGATGAAGCCCCCACCTAGCCTGCATGCACATCTGGTTTCCCTGACGTCCTTGTGAGGCTGGTTCAGGGCGCCTGCAATGCTGTGATCGGCACCTCAGGAGTACTTTGAGCTTTCAGCCTTTTAATTCTAAACTGTACAGCAGGCAGGAAGGCATCAGCTGGACAGCATTACTGGTCCCTCAGGCCTCCCCACCCAGATACTATATGAAGACGCTCTAGGAGGGGAGCAGAGATACATTAGCTTTGTTACCTAAGTGCCTCCTGCACTCACTGCGCTCCACTCCTGCCACACATCGCAGCTTGTGCTTTGCAACATGGATCCAGCCTGACTTCCTGGCCCGCAATGCACCTAGAGAAGTTCTGCCTGCTCCTCACTATAACACACAGTAATGACAGCAGCTGCTGCCACTCCACTGAGAGTACATTCCACTTTGAAATTAAAATTCATTGAATCTTTTTATTCACAAGGTGCATCCTCCCTAACCTTACAGCACTTCCACTGTGAGCTAAAGGGATTTTCTGACCTTGTAAGAAAAAAAAATAATTAATGAGCTAAAGTTAATTAAGAAATTCATGTCCATGTCACTCTTCATCTGCAATTAATTTCATGAAGCAGCAGAAATTCAAGTCCCTGCACACTTAAAATTCTTAAATAATTTGTGGATAGGCTACTTGAAATTACATCACAGTCACTCCTGAGGTTTATCACACAGCATGCAAGTCCGTGAGCCATACCCTGCCCCTCACACACCGTTTTCCAGCGCTGCCCCTAAGGAGCTACTGCCACAGAAGGGAGGATGGAAGCTTCTCTGCCATCACGTGGGCAGGAACAAAGCGCCAGGCAGCACTTCACCGTCCATGAACGACAGCGGGAAACTGCTCTCCAGACTGACAAGGTAGGACCACCCCGATCAAAGGCTGCCCACCGAGTCAGTGCAACAGCTGAAGGACGCTGGGATGATTTCAGACATTGGAACTAGTCACCGTGTCGAAACCCTTCCCCCCCGCCCCCTTCAAACAACTCCATAAATAACAAACAGATCAGATAGATCGGTCAAAACTTTACTGGGAGCTTGGATTATGCATTGCTGCATTTCCTAGAATCCCCTGGCTCTACTCGGAGTGTCAGAGCATGAAGCACTCTGCTTTGAGGTGCTTTTGCCAAGGAGCAGAGATGTGGAAATAGGAGGAAGCCCCGCGAGTATTGCTATACGTGCTGACTCGGGCAGCAGAGATCACCCAGACACAACACACTGCCATCGCAAAGCCACTGCACATTTACACATCTCAGTTACACCAGAGGTGATGTAACATGAATAAAAAGCCAATTTAAGCAGCCGTCATACTCTGCCTGTTTCCTGTTTTACTGTCACGATGAATGTATTCTTTCACTTCTTAAACTGATGTCTAAGCAATATTATACCAGCTCTCTAAACCATTACAAACACTGCTTACCTTTGATACTTCAATAGTGTTTGAAATTTTACATCTATTAATTTTTACCAAAAAAATAGGAAAACCTCAAAAATTTACGTCAAAAATCAGGCAATGATGGTTACTCAAAAAAATTGAAAATTTTTTTTGAATACTTATTTTATTTTGCCCCAGACAGAGCACTGAAAGCTTTGAGGAATTCAGTAATTGGTACGATTGCATACCATAACAAGACTCCAGCAGGATATTACAGATGGAATTACTGTCGTTTGAATGTTTCGGCCTGACAAAATTAAGAGTCTAACACAAGACATTTCCATGGTGGATACAATTTGTTTGAATGTTTACATGTAGAATGAAGTCCATCTGACACAGATGCTGATTAAAACATGTTTAAAACACTGCCTGAGTATAAAATCTTTTTCAAACACTGGGCTTCAAGCTGGGACATGCTTCGACCAGCTCAGGCAGAGGGTCACAGTACGCAATACTTAGGGATGCCAGCTAGAGCTCCAGCCCACAGGGCAGGCCTTTCTGCTCCTTCCTCCACAGCTATTCACCCAAGAGGTAAACCTACTTTTGGAAGCTGGACAGAATCAAGACAGCACAGATGACAAGGGATATTAGCAAGTTTTATATTGAATCCCATTGATCTTTGTCCAAAAAATCTCTGCAAGTTAGCCATTAACTATTTCAGTGGTATCTACAAAAGTAACTTTTATTTTTTTTTTAAAGGAAAAAAAGCAGTGGTTTGCCACAAATCTAGAGATAACACAATGAAAGAGGCTAACACATAATGAGGAAGCAAAACTGTTCCAACCCCTGTTACTTGTTCTGTGCCAAGACACCTCAGTGTAACTCCCTGAAGCCTGCCAGTGGCATTCACAGCAGTTGTTAGTTCCATTTATTCTCACTTGTTCCTCCGAGTAAGATACTACACTTCAGACAGAAATTTCTCCCTCCTGCTTTTTTTTTTTTTTTTTCTGCCTGTCTGTGCTGCCACCAGTCTCAAAGGCTTACCAGTTCTTTTACTGTCTCTGCAACGTCAAGAGGAAAAATACTTTTGTAAATGGTACTGAAGCAACAAATGCATTAACTAGAAACAGCATGGTTACATCTACGTTGGCCAGGAACACAGACCAGCAGCAGCAGATTTGGAGAGTACAGAGCTTGGTGCTGAGGACCTGACTGCCACTATTAGACTCTTCAGATAGCATTTTCTACCATGATGTCTTGAAATCAGAAAAAAAAAAAAAAAAAAAAAAAAAGAGAGAGGAAAAAAAAAACAAAAAAAATAAACNNNAAGCACCATATATAATCACAAAAATTAAAACTGATTTCTTCAAATGTTTCTGCTGCTGCTACCACTCCTACCTCTCCAAAAATAGCACTTAATCATTTAAAAATTTCAGGATTCCTCCGAAGGTAAGCATCTCAAGTTAGCCACAGACACCTCCAAAATATTCCTGCTTAAGTAAGCACAGATGTGGGCTGGGACCTGTCTCCCGGTTTGTAGGCAAACGTCAGGTGGGCTTTGAATGCCTCCTGTCATGTCTGCTGTCGTAGGTCTAAAATCAGATTATTTTGTTTTGCAAGCACACAACAACACATCACATTGTTCCTCCTTTCTAATTGCTGCACTCCTGCAAGAAAAATCCGTTTGAAACTAAAATCCCCAAACTGCTTCCCACAACTGAGAGAGTCACAGTAAACCCACCTATGAGGAGAAGCACTGCCTGCAGGGACAGAATGTGCAGGCCTGGTCTGAGCACAACATTCACAGGCATACTGAATTCTGGTAGTATGCAGGAGTAACAGAAGGGTCAGGTAAGACTTGGCTTTGTCTCACTTCGAAGCAATCTTTTTTAAAAAGTGGTTTATATCTTCTGTTAATTTTATACTTCCTATCTTTAGAAATGTGGTTTGTTTGTTTTTTTTTTACTGAACTTTTTGAGCTTCTGCTCTCCTTATATGAAACAGATGTAATTTTACACTACTTTAGATATATTGTCCACATCTCATGTTTCCCTGCTTGAGTTCAGAGCTTTTGTTTCCTAACCATGCCTACGGAGCCCAAGTCCTCGGTAGTTCTCCTGATGCTTTGCACTGGCAATATAAAGGCACAGGCAGCTCCAGCACTTCAGACTGCTTTCAACCACTGACTCAAAAACGCACCAGACTTCAAAAAAGGGTGGTGGAGCTTCGAATGCTGAATGCACACATAGGTAACACACCTCAAAGGATTCCTTCAGCTCCAAGTAACTTTTTCCCTTTGACAGACTATAGAGGTACACCACCATGAGGAATTTTGAAGCTCAGCCCCGCTTACATGAAATGAAGATTTCTGAAACCTTAGGAGACACTGAACCACAATGCCCGATCTAGAAACTGAGGACAACGTGATGCCAGATGCACATGTGAAAAGTGCCTTAAGTACCTCCTTAGGATGTAGATGTCAGGGACAGAAAAGCTTGAGCAAAGATTCCTCAGTACTGGCTGATTCAAGTGCAACATGCTCCATCTCTGCTGCAGAGCCTGCTTCAGCTTGTCCTGCTGTATTCAAAGTCCTGCTCAGGGTGTTTCTGTGGAAGTGCTGAACCTTTCTTCCCTTCTGCTATGAGTAAGAAAGTTGGTAACAGACTGACTAGTCCCGAGAGTCAAGGAACAGGACTCTGCCTAGGCAGAGCTCAGTAAGTGTAGAAGGCCTGCCTTGCAGGGAGAGCACTCCAGAACGATCTTTTCCTGATATTCAGGCAGGACATCCACGTAGTGAGAGAACCAAATCTTCTCATTTCAGTAAGGCCTTGCAAGAATGGCATTTGGAAAGGGACAGGGAAAAGAAGTTAAGATATACGCATTGAAACAAGTTTTTCTGCATTTTTATACACTATACATTCCATACAAGACAGGAGATAAGAACTGATTGTTTAGAATTGATGTTTTCAGGCTTTTAAATGTTTCATACTCAAGATTCCCTCTCATACTTGCTGTTAAAATGACATTAGTAAGTTAAATTTAGCTCCTGTTATATCCCTCAACACACTGCCTGCTACAAGAACAGAACAAGCAGAACGGAGGAGGGGTGACATAAGCACACAGCTATGATCCCCTCTAGCTTGCACTTATATTTTTGCAGCTTCAGCTTATAGGGAGCTCAGAATTTGTTTCTGTAAAAAGAAGTTTTCCCAAACAACAAAATATTATTCACACAAATGTTAGGCCACTTCACTAAATTCAGTACAAGCAATGTTCAGATAGCAAGAACCTACTTTCATTGATTATTATTGAAGTTTCTTTCTCAATTGAAGCTGTCCATCAGCTTTACAGAATCTGAAGATTTTAATTGCACTTGTCAACTCCAAACTGCTATGTCTTACTTGAAAAAAATTGTCTTCAACATTGCCACCAAAAAAATTCAGTATTTAAATTCATCCCTTTTCTTATGCTGTTAATTCCCTGCAAAGCAGGTGGAAAACAGGATTCTGCTAGTTCCACTGATGAAAGAAGTATCTAGAAGGTAAAAATACACAGCAACCCCTACATATGTAAGAAGATTGACATCTAGTGTGAAAACACTGAACTACAAAGCCTATACTGCATATAAACAAGGATGAGTTTAAAATAAGCCAAAATGAATTTGTTTAAACCCCAGGAGAATCAAATCCTCCAAGCACAAACAAACTAATTCCACTCCTCAGCAGTTACACAGCTGAAAATACTGTGGCCAAAACAAGCTGCAACCTAAGCCTCTCATAATGGACTGACACAAAGCCTTGTGCATCATCACATTAGCTCAGCTATGGAGATAGCTCCTCAGCCGCAAAATACCAGTCTGTAGGGGACCTTTACGGCACAGAAGGCCTAGGCAGGGAGTCTCTAGGTTGCTTCATGTCTGTAAGCGATGGCAGAAACATTTTTTCCCAAGTACATACATAATACATATGAACTCAGCACACTTACTGCACTACCTGTGTAAACAACACATCTCCAAAGCAAAAACAGTGATTAAAAATTCTGTCACATGTACCGCATTACAATGGAAAAATCTCAGGTTGTGTCCAGTTCAATTCCCTCACCGATGTGTAGATCACAAGCAAACGTTATTTTTTTTTAAATCCTTTTAATTGCACAAGGAATTCTGTCTAACAAAGCTTTAGTAACAGCTCAAGTTCAGTAGCATGAAGAAATATCATCTTCAAATTGATACTGGCATGGGAAAACCCAGTTTCAGACCCCGCAGATTTTAACATCCTCCAGCTCAATTAGCTTGTTAGCTCCTGCACATGAAATTCACTGTGTGAGTTTCCTTCACAACTACTCACACCAGCACAGTTACCTGACTAAAAAAAAATAAAAAAACACACACCTTCCCCAGTATTACTTCATTTAAACATGAAATATCTTTATTTGAATTTTAATATATAGTACTAACGATAGCCTACTTATAGCAAAAAAAAAAAGAGTGGACATTTAAAGAATTTAAGTTCTACTTTGACGCACAGTTTCATTGTACAGTTTAATCCCATTCTTACTGCCATCTCTCAGTGATTTTGCCTAGCACTTCCAGGGCTTAAGAGTGACACAGGATAATAATACCTGTTCTTGAACAGGTCAGCTGTCAAAGGCAATTACTTCCAGGACCGATCACAGCCAGTATGGAAAAAGAGCACTGTAGAGAAATGACATGTTAGCAGCCAATCTTAAAAGCCAATGCAATATTCAGGACAAACTCTAAGATAGGAAGACTGAGGAGGGGACCACAGGCCAGCTGGTCAAGCAGCTGGTTCTTTTTCCAGCCTGAGATAAAGCCAAGTACACAAGTTAGACAAAGGCAGAAGAGTGATTTAATTGAGAGTTTGCAGCTGAAGACAGCCCTGATTCCTCCATTTGTGTGATGCAGGCCACAGACCAACGGGGCCAGTATAACTGGCTCTAAACCACTGTGTTCTTTAGCACAACACATATAGCCATTACAACATCTGTACTTTGTGGAACAGATAAACAAAAGACTTCTCATAGCCTTCCTGCTAAAGACTGACAGCTAGTATCAACGTCATTATCCTAGAATCTAGCTTAAGGACCTGGACAAAGATGCTTCTGTTCCTGCAACACAACCTCAGAAACGTTTCAGTCACATCCTTATTCCTTCCAGTCTAATTTCTAAATTCACTGGAGCGTTGGCAGAGATTTTGGAGCTAAACATCCTCCTCGCCGTTTGGTAAGTTCAGGACTATTTACACTCTGTTCTTGTCTGCAGCAGTTTTGTAAACATGATACCTGTCTTCAAAAGCTCACAGAATTATACTCGCTACAACTCCCAACCTACTTATGATTCATCTCCTATGGCAATACCAGGACCTCTCTTCCGGTCATGACAAAGTATCCTCAAGCACATTCACTTAGTGTCCATAGGTGTGGATGTCAGATGCTTTCCACAACCTAACAGCGCTGGCCTACCGCAAACATCCCTGTGCTGGCCCTTGTCTGTGCAGCCATCCTTTTGCATCGGTGCTGGCAACTGCTCTCGACATGTGCCTGCAGTATGCAAGCCTCCTGCTGGAGCTGGGAACGGCACAGCAGCAGCTGGAGCCCTCTGAGGTGTGGTCCCATGCCTGTTCTCACTGCAGGCATTCTTAGAGAGGGTGCCCACAGCCTGTCCACTCCACCCTCATGCTCAGTGCACGAACAAACACACGAGGTGGATCATGAACCTTGCTGTCTCACTCCTCCCTCAGTCACAAAATTCCAGGATTACAAAGGCTTCCAAAGAGTCTTGAGGGAAAGGGGCAGAAGCGTGAAAGTAGTTACGCATGGGGACAATGCAACCTAAAGATACGAGCAGGTAATTTTGTTCTATATATTTGAGTAGCCGCCACCTCCAGTTCCATTCGAATCCTTGAGGCAAGACACGTTAAATGCAAATAATAACACAGCATCACCTAATGTTATCACCAAACTAATACTGAGGAGGAGTCATGAGCAGAGATCTACACGGAATGTACAAGCATCTAAAATCAAAACCATCTCCCATTGGTTTCTAAATTTCCAACTATTACTTCAGCTTAGACTTTTCCTTCCTGTTAATTATCTCAAATCTGAAATCACTGTGTTCTGACAGCCCATTGTACCGAGTGATGTTTAGTTCCCAAAATCCATTCTTTTCTGTAAGTTAATCTGATTCTTCAGTCTGACTTTGATGCCGTCTGTTAACCACTAAACAACCAACAGTCTCTGATGTCGCAGACATGACCAAAACCCAGCGCTCAGTTTTACTCAGGAAAACATAAGACCCCAGGGAAGCTCTGTGGGATGAGTCTGACACAAGTGAAAACTTCAGCATTAGGCTCTGGAAACTGTAAATGCATTTGAAGAAATGAAATAAATAGCAGCTCACACTGCCATTTTTGCAAGGACACAGCAGAAAACTAAGCCTACGTGTTGAAGTAAAACTTTCCTGACAGTAACTATACTGTACACATCAAGTCAACCGGAAAATAGTTTCTTGGCACCATCTAAATCCTACAGAGTTCTAAAGGAAAAGCTAAGAAGAATTTGCTCAGTACCAAAGACCCTGCCAATCTCAAATACATCCAGTTCTGCTTCCCAACCTAATGACTTTCAGAAACTGTACAAGCAAGCAGATCCCAAGGGAAAAATCCGTACCCTGTCAATTTTTGTTTTGTGCTAGAAACATAACAGTATGAAACTAACTGGAAAAACGCCTGACAACAGCCGATGGCTGCACCCAATAGAACTACTCTGGAAACGCACTGGAAACAAAAATGAAAATTGTTTTTTGAAAAAAGATGCCTTTGGCATCTGACAGGTCTATGGAGTAAGTTTCTGTAGGTTTATTTGACTCCATTCACTAGATCTTACACATTAGACATGTAATTTATAGCTCCTCATGTTGCTTTTAAAATTTGTTCCTAGCAAAAGCAGTTTGTGTCTCATCTCTTCTTCACACATTAATTCTGACGCTCCAAATCCTTCCCTGGCATCCCTGTTCTGTGTGCGCGTATGGTTTCACTGGACTCAGACAAGTTAAAGACAGCAATTTCCACCAGATAAATCAAGAGAGGTTTTGTATGCAAGTACAGGGACAGAAACACCACACAACCACAGATTAAATATACTTCTGTACATCCCAAGCCCACAGTTCAAAGAAAGACTGCAGGAGGGAAATCAAGAGGAATGCTGAACGGACAAAGGAAGTGAAGCAGCACCAGATCCCCACTCTGCGGAGAATCTCTCCTTACGAAGCAGTTGGTACTTCCTACCGTACCTTACTGGTTCATGAGCCACACACACTGCACTACATTTTAATTATCCTGTGAGGCTAAAAAATGTGGGGGCCTTCTCTAGGTTCAGGCATAGCTCTGGCTGAACATACCCCAGGAAACCAATTCAGAATTCAGTGGAAGCAGCTGCCATGAACATGGTTTCAGGATCTGCTTTTTCTTATTTGTCATTAGTACTGCTATAATCAGACCCAGTGCAATAAGACAAACATATCTTGGTGTTATTTGCACAGTTATTTTCTTAATTAGAACTAGTTATCAGATGTTTGGAACAACAGTCTGAGCAGTGAACCCGAACAGATAGAGCACAGATCAAGGAACAGCTGGAAACTATTCATAATACTCTCGCTATCCTCTGTTCACTAAACATTAGTAATAATCCCACACATTCAGATTTATTAATCAACTACCAGAAAATCAGGAGTCCAGGCAAAATCATGAGAGCTTTAAGACAGAAATTCTGAGGTTTTGCTTTCCTTTGGGTTTTGGCATCATCTTAACAGTGTTAACTCTCTGCAATACACAAGGCTGGGAAGCCTTTTTTTTTTTTTTTTTTAAACCCAAGTTCAATTTCTACATGATAGAAATTTTGTGCCCAGTGTTGTGCCTTTAGCAGAAAAGATGGAGTCACAAAGATCTTCAGTTAGCAGTACAGGCAAGCAAGTTGCAAACACTGGGTCAGTACTGAATTATGCAGTGCCAGTGTGCCTGAAGGCAGGCTTCACAAATCAGACTGTTGTTCTTCTCTATAAAGTTCAGCACTTTATTTATCAACTGACTTCAAACCAAAAACATACCAAAATTTATTTGCTAGAGCAATTACCCTCTTCATATAACTTAAGTCAAAGCTTTCTCACAGTAAAAAAAGTTTTATTCTTAACCCTAAAAACTTCCCAACAAGACCTGTATGCTCTGAGAAAGCCTTCGGTTTATGAGTGGTGGCTTTTATTTTTAAATATCTTTAGACTGCTTAAATTTCACAAGGGCAGAATGTCTTCTAGTCAATTTGTCTCACTACAGTGGTACCAACACAGCTAGAAGTTCAGCTTAGATTGTCACAGGAGAAGCTTCTTGTTTGCTATCAAGCTGTAGTGGAGCTAAAGCAACAGGGAAGGCAAAAGTGTCCAGGAGTTCAATGTCTGCTGGTCTAAAGACAGCTCCCCTTCTGCTGGAGAGTGACAGAATCAAAGACAAAAAAAAAAAAAAAAAAAAAAAAAGCTGTTACTTTATTCTCCTGCCTTACTCTTTCTTTGACCTGTTTTTGTGTGAGTATCAGCATTTATCAGAGAACTCCCTCTTACGCCTTCCTCTGACGTGAACTCCACCTCATCGCCCCGAGCTCTGAAGCTAACGCGCCATTCTGCTTACTCCAACAACCCTGTACCCTTAACAGGGAGCACACCCACAGGTCCGCTTTGAAATACCGTCTACAACAGTAAAAACACACAAATTAATGTAAATGTAGCAATTTTTTCTTAAATACTAGTTATTAAAACATAAATGCTTGTTTAAAAGATAATAGTCTAGAACAGCATAACACACGCCTATCATTTTGTTTTCTTTAGATACACAGCAACTTCTTTTTCTAAGGTGCAGCTTGCTCTAGAGAGTGGGATGACTAACAACAACACAGAAGACACATGATGCTTGCCTGCTGAGGGGAAACATGCAAGCACAGCTCTTGCACTTCAGACTCCTGTATTTAGATACAGCCTTGAGATTAATTTCAAAAGCCACTAGCACGTTACACCATTGATCCACTTCCAGAGCAGGAAAGCAGTCTGAGAAAAAGGTTACCAACCACCACGCTCTGAACAAGGGGCATCAACAAGAACTTGGAATGGACTGGCACCTTCCACCCCCAGGCAAGCCTGTGTCACGTGGGTTCATGCTCATTTCGCCGCTGCTAACTTTCACCTGCAGATTTACCTAATCTTGTTACCATGAACATGACAATTCTGGATTATATTTTAGGAGGTGTAGATCAGAGAACTTAGTTCTACCTACTGGCAGCAGTTAAAAACTAATACTCACTACATATCAGATATACTTTGACATCAATGCATTATTCAAACTACTATAAATTCTCTGTCCTTTCTCACTCTGTCCTTTGAGGCTTTTTCTAAGGCCAGCAAACAGCAACCGCCTACTGGGGAAAGCACAGCTGCAAACAAAATGGTTGCTGCCCTGGAATAGACTCCCACTACCCAGAGGCACTGCATACCACTGCTGTCCGTGCTCTGCCATTTCTGTCTCTTCTAAGAAATACTGGGTTGGACAACACCCCACCTAGCTAAGGCAGAGGAAGAAATGCTGGTTTTGCCACGTGCCTCATATCTCAACAGCCCGTGCCAATACTTTGAACAGACAATGAAAGGGAGCAAGGCAAACACGTTTCCCATAGCAAGTGCTATGATGCAGTCAGAGAAATATGCACAGACAGGCCCTCGCGCCAGCCGTCCTGCTGAAGGCACCTGGGCTCCACATTCACACAGAAGCTATCCGCTGCAGGATGAATGTCATTGCTCCTGATAGCCACACTAGCTGGTGAAATATTCAGAGCGTTTTACTAAGCTCCATTCTCAAACCATATGGTAACAGACCTTTTATGCCCTTCTGTGGGGAAAAATCTTCCCAGTGACATGATCCCCTTCGGAGCAGAAATTTCCATGCAAGGCTCCAGCTACAGCCATTAGCTTCATCTGTTTCTTCATTTGGGAGGAGCCAGGAAGAGAGGGTGCTAGAGCAAAGCACTGCTTCTTTGGGGGCACTGTTGCCAGGGTAAATGCAGGTCGCTGGCAGCAAGAATCCCTCAGTGATCCCTAAACAGGTCACAGCATTCCCTCCCACATCCATTCCCAGGGGCGACACATGTCCGCCCCCTGGGCAAGGGGACACTGGCACCTCTCCCATCAACATGCTGCTTCATGCCTGGGTGCCATGTGCTCCGCACACTTTGCAATTTCCATTTGTCTCCAGCAGGCATGCCTTACATTCCTGGCAAGTAGAAAACAGATAATGTAAGTCTTTTGATTGCTCCCAACATTAAGTAAAATATTCAATATTTCTCATAATGTATGGTGCTAAACATTTCTACATGTTTCCAGTTGGGAGTAACAGGAAAAATTATTTTAATATTACCTTAAAAATACCAGGAACTAAATTTAAAGGATTTTTGTTAGCCTAGATTCAGCGAATAATTGTGGCTAAACTCAGGCAAAGGAGCAGCCTTAAGATAAAAATAATATACAGTTTAAAGAAAAAAAGACTACAGGTTCAGTTGGTTTTCATTTGTTTGCTTTTAAATGTATCTTAATCCATGGTCTTTCAAGTCCTGAGAAATCAGCTGTACACACTTAACCAGCACAGCAGAGAAATCCTGCCTGCTGCTTTGGTCCAGCACCAAAACCCTTTAAAAGGATAATGAAGACAGCATCACATTTTATAAGAGATTTCACAAATGCCTGCTGAGCTGACCTTGCTTATAAGCGCTCAGTGAAACTACTACCTGCTTTTACGTTCCACTCCACACTGCCAGGGCTGACAACTTTCCGCATATACGATCCATACGGATACTAGCCAAAAAGAAAATGTCTGTGTAATTATCCCATTAGTTATTATTAATACTAGCATTTAACAAGAAAAAAAAATTGACAGCTGGTACACATAATCATGTCATTTCTATTAAGCAAGAACTACAAAAGGCATTTATTTTCTTATTAATAGCTATAAAATAAGACGATGAATGATCTTTTTTTAAACTACAGAGGATGAGAAGGGCAAAGAGAACAGAGTAGTGAAGGACTGGAACATGAGTCAGGAAACAACCTGAATTCATAGTCTGCACAACGCTTCCTGGGAGACTGAGCCAGTCATTTCCTCCGTGCTACAGTTTTCCATTCGTGCATTAATACTTTCACTCTTTGGCTTTACTGCTTAATTTTACTGTGTACTCTTTGGCAGCAGGCATCTCTCACACATCAGTAAAGCAGGACGGGGTCCAAACTGACTACCGCCTACAGAATGTTTCACTCTGTACCATTTAACTTTGGTGGGATTTCGAGGGTAGAAAGACACGATTTGTGAACCTAGCTGAATAAGCTGGCAATAACACAACAGTATGGCTTGAAGCAGACTGGTAACTTAAAGCACATCACAGCCCGAAGCTTAGAGCAGAGTGGAACTCCTCGGTGCCTTATTGACATTAGCTAACTCATGCACAGAACCCCTATAACTTCACAGCGACAGCTTGTTCTAATGATTGAACTGCAGAACAGGGTGTCAGTCTCAAGCCTCCTTCTCAGTTCCATCCCCAATTTGCTGTATGAGACCGTAGGGATGTTGCTTTGCACCCCAGCTCCTCTGTGTGCAGCATGGGCACAATGCATACGTAGTTACTCCACAGAACTATTCTCAACTTCAATTTCAATGTGGATTCACATTTGTGCTAGGAATTTTAAAGACAAGTGTTCACTAAAACCTGCCTCAGCACTCATTGGCAGCAGCCAGCTGCTCTTTGCCACCCCTTCTACAACACAGACAGAAGCACCTAAAGCCTTAACAACTCTGTAAACAGTCAGCTAAATTTTAAGAAGATTTCAGCCTACACAGATTGAAGTTGGAATGTAGCTGTGCTGTCCACAGAAGTTTCCTAGTATTGACCTTGATATCTAGTTTCAAGGGGTTACATAAAATATGTAAGAAGTAAGACCAGAGGCTCAGGATCTAGTATCTGTACAGCACAGAGGATTTCAGGTGAGTCCCTGTGTGGCAGACCAAACCTGCTCAGACAAAAACCATCACAACTGAAATCTCATAATTGCTGGGAGATTTATGAGCTGGAACAGATTGGTTCTGTTGCTCCAGATGGTTGGTTTTCTGGTGATTATTACAGTTCTATATATTCTAAAGGGGAAATGAGGAAGGAGAACTATTTGTCTAGGACTCTCTCCCATCCGAATGATCACTGAAAGTTCAAGCAATCTTTTTGCAAAGAAGTAATATCAGCAGCCCATTTTAAAGCCTGCTTCTCTTTCTTAAAGTTCTGAATACTTGCCAGAAATTTTTCCAGACCGATCTTCTTTGTTCCCTTAGCAGCAAGGAAACGAGCAGGAAGAGCCCACAGCATCACAACATAAGAGCACAAGTCTGAACACCCACGGAAAGAACTTCTGCACAAGCAGAATATTCATCACAGGTTACACCAGCCAACTGTTTCACCCAATCACAGAAAAACAGAAACCACCCTACAGACTAGCAGCTCTGAAAAGAAAGCTGCTAATCCAGTAATGCGGAGTGCATACAGTAAATTACCCCTAGGGCAAAAGGATATTAGAAACTCGAAGTCAGAAGACAAAGATCCCCTCTGACAGTGTAGGAATCTGTTGTGGCAGTACACTAAGCCCTATACAAGATGGCAAACACTTTGCAACATCACTAAAGCAGTAAAATTTCATACTTAAAAAAAAAAAAAAAAAAAACAACAAACAGGCACCTTTGTCAAATACAGCAACTGTAATTCATTTCAAAGAAACCTCCGCTTGCTTTTATTTATAGGACATGCTTTAATTTATACTAACAAATTTGTTGCCAAAAATCTATTTTTAGCTGTGTGCACACAGTTATTCCCCTTAGTAAATCGGGATATAAAAGCCTTCTTTACAAACATTAGTTCAAACTGAACTTTTACTCATTAGTATTTCTATAAACACTGCACTGGAGCAGCAAAGACATTTTTTTTGGCAGATTAAGGGCCTTGAACTATTCTACATTCTGCTACATCAGTAATAAGAGAACATCTTCACTAAAAATATCAGTGTTACACACAGTTCCAATGACATCCACTACACAGAATACATACACGCGTGCATAAAACCCTCAAACGCATAAGAAGCTTCCAGCAGAAGTAACAACGTAACTGGCATTTGTTTTGAAAAGTCTCCCAGAAAGCCGCACCAATCCTGCATACAGAGTTATTTTAAAATCGTTATTGTGACTTAGTTAAGACTAACATCAAACTAAGTCTCTTGCTCCTTCAGCACAGACGAAAGGTGTATCACTTCTTGTTATGCAGCAAAATACCTGCACTGATTATTCAGACAACAGTTCTATTTCCTTATGTTTACAGAACAATCCAATAGAACCTTACAATCCCACATAGCTTTCAACTGTGCCACAGATTTGAGATGAATGATTATCACAGATGGTCATCATTTAAACAAACACACTCTGGAACACCCTAGCAGAAGAGGACCTCATGTATTAACACTGCTGAAGAACTTTGAAGCATTAAAGCAACAACCCCGTGGAATGACAATTTCCAAAGAGACATCAGAAATAAGGGGCAAAAAATAAAATAAAATATAAAGCAGCTCATTCAAGATCACAAAGATTTTTCCAAGATCACTAACACTTCTCACTCTGGAAACTAGGGAACAGCTTCTCAGGCACAATTCTGGAAACTCAGTCCTGCTTAAGTGCAGGAATATGACCTGGAGATGCTCTATGAACAGAAGAGGTAAGCAGCATTGTCTTCCCAGTATCTAATGTTTAAACTAGTAATAAGAACAGAAGACCAAGCACATACAAGAGGCAGCATCTCCCCTTTACAGGAACCTACAAGCATGCAAAGGGTGTAGCACCTTAAAATGTTAGTGAACAAAAGGAGTTACACCACTCCCAGCCAAGCAAATGGACATTCCCGGCAGCTTCGGAGAGAGCAGGAACAGGCATTCTTCACTGAATCGATTGAGGCATCAAATAACACACGCTGTTGAAAGGTGGTCCCCTTCCCCCAGCAAAGAACACCTCAACAGACTTGTGTGTACGATGAGACTAAATTACAGCATAGATTTTAGAAGAATAGCTGCGAGAATTAAACACTGCCCTAAATGAGTAACTTTAAACATTAATGAGAACATGTGAGCTTTAACAGGAGCTTTCTGTTCAAAAGTGACTGAACTGCTTAGCCTGCTCTCCTTCAAAAACAAGAAAAAAGTGATGGTCAAAAGGTGAAGTAAACATGGGGATTAAGCCCTAAAAAGAAAGCATTCAGTACATCCTAATTAACCGTTTGAATTAGAAACCTCCATTTAACCTAATTTGTTAAATTAGGTATGAACAATATTTTAGTCAAAATATACTAACAACGTAACACTTCAGTGATCGGAAATGAAAGCAGACACTTGGAAAGAATTCTAATTCCGCTGACCTACTGCAAATTCAGAGACTAACAACTGGTAGATGAAAATTCTGCAAGGTCACACAAGACACCTATCTTTATACCCTCAGAAAAGAAATGGGATTGTGGGAAAAGGTTCTTTTAGCACTGTTCCATATCAATGACATCACCATGGTTAAAAGCTTCAGTGGTTTATGGCATTTCAAACTCAAGCACAGAGACAATACAGCACAGTCCAAGGACAGGACCTGTGCCAGGAGGCCACTCCTGTCCCCAGCTTTGTCACCGGGGGGCTGTGTGACCTTCAGCAGAGCTACACCTACACTCTTGGCCCATGGCAAGGGAACTGCTTTTTGTGACTGACAAAAGGCAGCTCCACAAGAGGGGAAAGGCACGGCTGCAAAGTACTACGTAAGGGCAGAACAAAGGCAAGCCACTGAACAGATCCCAGTTTTGCTGGTGGAAGTGCGCACCTGTCTCCTTCACCTGTCATTAGTATCTTCCTAGTTTTACTCTTAGAAGCCACTAATGAAAAACTGTGTCAAAAGCCAAAAGCTTACCTAACCCGTTCCTTGCCTTCTAAGCTGAGTACAGCTGCTACAATAAACTAATTTGCTCTTCCTTTACGTAGTTTTGCACTAACACTAAAACCCTAAAAAACCCTAAGTTTTAATTCCATTTTTTCCACACCATCATCAGTCACATTTAGTGAATTCCAGTCACAGGAGCAAGCTCTGAGCCTGTGTAACTGAAAGAGTTCACAGCTTGGCCTGTAAAACTTCAGTCTGCAAGCAACTGTAAGCAATATTCAGTCACAGTTCAGAAATTAATGCCTCAAACATTTACTACAGAAAGACAGTCTAGTTTAAAGCAATTTAGCTTTTCCAGTAGAAGTTAGTGTTACCTTGAAAGAAATAAAACAAAAAATAAAGCTTGTTATGATTGGACCCACAACGACATATAAAAACACCACCATTTTTCTTGCCAGCTGACTGCTAACATCACTGAAACACTGCAAATTATCTTCAGTGATTAGCGTAGAAACTGTACTTGATTGCACTCCCGAGACAACACATCCTTTTTCACTATTGTGCATTTTAGTGAAGGAAAAAGCTT
The DNA here is from genome assembly GCA_013399715.1 of Alectura lathami. Taxonomy (NCBI): domain Eukaryota; kingdom Metazoa; phylum Chordata; class Aves; order Galliformes; family Megapodiidae; genus Alectura; species Alectura lathami. Next base: position 34,251 of record VXAV01003327.1, read on the forward strand.
GAAGAATGATTTTAACTTCCCACTACCCTTTCCTTCAATATCTGTCACTGTCAGCTCCCCAAGAACATCATGTTCAGAAAATATTCCAGCCACACCACTACAGCACAGCGATCTGCATTAGAGATGCACTGAAAATAAGCATGGCAAAAAGCATTAACCCTTACAATTTCTGTTTTCTCTGAGATAAGCCTACAATGACCACTGTCCTTTGTACAACCAGCCTCAAGTAGCTGCAATTTTGTGTCCACTTGCTTCTCCAGATGGCTGGGATGCTCATGTTCACCCCTTCCTTGATACAACAAAACCTCGGCCAGCGCTCATTAAACGTGGCTGGTACTTACACCATCCCAGTAATAAATTAAGACACCCTCTTAATAGAAATGGCCCTCAAAAGGGATACAAGTTTGGAGCCTGTTTTGAGGTCTTCATTTATCTCTGGAGAACTGCAACACAGTTTCTCACAACATACCTGACAACTGCCCTTAGAAGTACTTGCATTAAGACAGACAACGATCCCTTCCTTGCTAAACCATCACGGCTACAGCTGACCAAAAATGTGTTTTTCCTCTTGGCATTTCACTTCCACTACAATACAGAATAACATCTTAGCTCATTTTCAATATCCAATTTATGTTGAGATAAAGATCTAAAATTTTGCTTGAGAAAGTCACTCAGTCTAAACACAGGCACCTGAGGATAAAAAGAGTGTTCTGGTTTTATTTCATGCCATCAGGGATATTCTCTGCAAACAACTCCATCTATGTTGAGGAAAAAAGTTTTTATCCAAAGTCAGTTAGCACAGGAAGGAATTTTGGATGTGCCCGATGATAAGGAAACAGAGGATGACAGCTGCAATATTTACTTACAGAGTTCCTCCTGCCCTCCCCAAATGGCAGAGAAAGCTAGATTTTCTATGCAGATACACACTGGAGTCTCTCAAGTCAGGTTGTTTGTAGAGTTAACATGAATTCCTCTCAACCAATACTGAGGTTAAGAACTAATTCATTTCAATTTGCATTAGTTTACCATTTAAAAATGACTTCCAAGACAAGTCATTTATAATTCCATGCCTTCTTACAAAGGCAAAGGACATACTGACTGTGCCGTTACTTGTTATTTGGTTAAAAAAAAGCCCCACGATACCACATTTTGAAGTGTCAGCCTGATCTGAAATCTGATTTTTGTTATAGGTCCTGAACTTACAAGTCCACATACAAGAGTGTTATCTTTTTTTTTTTCCCCCCAAATGGTTAACTAATATGTCTTCATTAAGAACACAAAAAAAATCTCACAGGAAAATGATTTCCAGTCTGTCAATGCAGGTTGCTATGGCAACCACCACAATGCCTGCCAATGCTCTAACCTTTATGATGAATGAAATGGAAAACAGTCACAAGATATTCCAACGAAAAACCCTGTGTTTTGTCTGCTCCTGAAAAAGGAAACCAAAGGACTCTCTAACCCATTCAGTGATATTTGGACTGGAAAGAAGCCTTCAGTTTAGCATAAAATCCTATGTCATGCTGTTTTAAAAAGGCATTGACTGAGGTTTGCAACTTTAATACTCTTTGTGTTACAGGCAGGTAAATACTGAAATCAGGCTTTTAGTACGTAAGGATAATAAGAGCTGTAGCAGCAAAGAGTACTAAGAAAAGACGGTAGGGAAAAAGGTCACAGTGGAGAAAAGATGGATTCTACCACAGGAGCAAAAATAGAAACACTTCAATTGCAGCAGAAGTGGCTGAAAGTATCTACAGAACACACAGCTCCATCTAGAGTTTAAAAAGCAAGGGATATGAAAGTTTACGGGGAGAAAGTTCCAAGGCTTCTTAAAAACGCCCTTTAAAATGACCTGCAAGACACCCCAACTAACACAGAACTGGCCTCTCAATACTTTTTTTTTTTTTTTTCAAAGTAGCAGTCACCTATCTTTGAGAACGTAAAAGACATTTTCATTAAAGATGAAAACAGATCTTGAAACAGAAATATCTAAAATCTAAACCTGCTCAATCATACTTTATACCTCCTGTACTTCAGTGAAATTAACAATGCGAAATCCTAGCTTCTGNAACGCTAACTGAGCAGTCCAATAAGGAATGAAACTCTTCATGCCCCTACCAGTTACCTGGCTGATCTTCAGAACACATCTTCCCTGACACGCTTTTTCCTGTCTGCTTTAGGCTCGTCTGGTCACCTAAGCCCTACATATGCATTACAGTAGGGCTCAGAGCACAGCACCAGGCCCGTCCTCAGCTCCTCCCAGACTGTATTTTACCTTTCTGCCTGCATTAAAATCACCCAGAGGCACTGGCGTACGCCTGCACCGGACCCATGTCTAGCTGTGCCCCAGAATTCAAGAAGTGGTACAAAGCAGAATAAGCAGGGTCGGAAAACCAGGAACAAAGGACCGCTGGTGGAAAACCGTTGGGCTTGAGGTCTGCTGCATTATTGCTCCAGAACAAAGGCATGCCCGGGTAACAAGCTGCCTCGCTGTGTTTTTCCCCCTAATTTTACACTTTCCCTCTATCTTCCTCTCCAGCTCTTACCCTTCTTTTCTCCCTTCCTTCTTGTTTTTCTATCTACTTATACTTTCTAACAGCATCCCTAATCTCTTTTTAGTCTATGTCCTCGTTTCTTTTTATAGCATTATGAAGAGATGAGCACCATTTATGACAGACCAGAACGGCCCTCTCCCCTCCCCCTAAAAACAACACTAATGTCAACATGCCAGCACCAGCGAAACAACTGTCAAATCGTTTTACCGCCGTTAACATGTGATTCGTACAAGTGCTGCATCTCTGAAAATCCATTTTGTGCCTAAAGTTTAATTTGGAATATTGTGCAAGTGTGGAAATACCTCTCTAAAAGACACACTGAACAAAGCAGACTAGAAAGATTTTTATAAGAGAACACATTGTTCCAATATTTGAAATAACAAAATGGAACTGGCTCCTCCTTGAGCATTGTGCTTGTATACTTTACAATTGTACTTAGATTTCAGCAGCGCAACATTCATTCCCATGGCAAAGGGAAATACTGATTTCCAAACTAAAAGGAAGAAACAAGTGAAAACAACTTTTTATTTGCTCTGAATAACAACGTACATCAAAAGCTTCAACATCACTGTCACCATTTACTGTCGCAGTCCAGTTACTGACCCTCTTTGAAGCTGCTTAACAAAGACAAACGTAAGCTTCCCTTCGGAACAGCCCTGATGCCCTCTCGGCTTCCAGAACAAGCCTAGTCTTGTTAGTTTGATTTTGCAGTTCTGCAGTGAGATCTCACATACACAGACAAACTTTCTGGGGTAGGGGTAGGCAAGGTTTCCCTTAAATGCTATCAACACAAACAACCATGAAGGCAAAACAAGAGAAGGACACCGCATACTGCAGCAATCCCAGCTTCATGCAAATAAAAACACGTACCAGGGGTTAGGCCGTGCTCTCGCTTAAAATTGCTTAATTAGAGCAAAGCAACTTTAGAAATATTTTGAACCAAAATGTATCCTAACACACAGAAACCAAATCCTGATTTTTCACGCCCCCCTTGAGTGTTCCAGATTTAATACGGCCAGCACTGACACACTAGATTTCCAAACATCTGAACGTTAAATACAATACATTGAAGTTAACAGCAGCATCCCAAAAAATAAGTATTAAATTGATTTTAGGAAACAATTGATGTTTCTCTGGCTTTGTAAGCGTTTTGCAGCCCAAGATAAGCAATCTGATGTTAAGCTCAAGACCAAAAGAAAATAAGCACTACAAATAATACTAGTTATTTTAGATAATCACATATAGATTTCTTTATCAGAAGATGCAACACTATTTTCCTCGAAAAAAAAGCCAACTTCACTTTATTTGAGTTTTGAAGCCAGTCCTGTACTGGAAAGTGCTGGCAGAATTTGCACCAATAATTGCCCATCCAGAATAAAGCTTGCAAAGTGAAGATTTACTTACCATTACTCATCCTTTGTCAACAGAACAAATGACTGAGATTTTAAAGAAATCCAAAGAACCTCTCAAAGAATAGCTTGAAGCAATGGAATTGGTCTTCATGTTTTTATAGGCAGCACTTCTAAGTGATAGCGTTAAGCTTTTGGAAAGTAGCAATTTAATAAGAAACAATATCCGTTATTTTAAAGGCACCAAAATATTTCAAAATGTACATCCGGACAGCAGACACGGCAAGCCTTCCCTACAATGCGTATTTATGGTGGTTTGTTTTGTTTAACAGAAAAAAAAAAAAACATACTTAAAACCAGTTTTCTTCAAATTCATTTAAGTAAAAGTTGTACAACCATTTCAAGAAGCTCTTTGGCATTTCTTTGCAGAGAAGTTTCATACTTCAGCAGATCTGTTCTTGTATATGAATAAAGGTTTTTTCTTTGTTTCCAAAGAGTAGTTCTGGGGAAACGCACCGACAAACTGTATGACACCAGAAATAAAAACTGCCTGATGCCATGCCATACTTGAAGCTTAAAGACTTTTGCAGCTTAAAGGATGCACCTCCTCAGCTCCTCAAACAGAACCAAAATCAACTGTTGAAAGCGCTGTTATTGATGTAAGAATCTACTTGGCACTTCGGATTAAAAATACTTCTGTAAATGATGCTACCAAGACCAACAGAAATGAAGATACTTACATTGCATTTACTTTATCTTCTGGGCCCTGAACTTGGCCTGTTACTGTTCCTTGCCTGGTATTTTTAACCCAGCCAACCACTCCTAACTTCCTAGCTTCCTCTTCCGTGTACTGATTTGAAAAATAATGAAAAAGGACAATCAGTGCCAGCACATACACCACAGCCATACCACTTAAAAATCCACTTTCATATTCATGACTTTAACACCTACATTTTAAAGAAAAAAAAAAAAAAAAGAAACAAAAACAGGTTATGCTCATACTCAGACATTAAGTCATTCCTGTCAGTTCTGAAGTTGCAGCAGAAACAGCCTGCTTTTTTTTTGCCCCTATCTCCTGCATTACTAAAAGGAGCAACAAAGTTCAGGAATTTTCAAGCACACAGTTTCTTTTGCTTATTTTCTTTTGTGTACTTATGAAATGTATCTGCATGGTTTTCATAATTTGTGCTTCAACTCTGACATGGCAGGGAACTGAAGGGCTGTTTTACAGAAATCCATTAAAGGTTTGCTCTCCGTAGGACTACAAAATACAGCTAATACATAGTACTTCACTCACAACAAATATATTTAGACTAAAGGTATTTCCTCCATTTTGTTTCTTGCATGCTCACTGACAGGATCTGCAGCACATGTTCTTATTCTGAATGCCAGCAGTCAAACTCCAGGTCAGTATGACTACATTTCAAAATAGAAAACAAACTTGGAGGTAATCTAGGCAACAAAAAGGTGCTGCTACTTACGAAGAGTAATTTTGAAGTTGACTATGAGCAACTTTTCCCTACTAAGTTGTACAAAAGCATGGGAATGCAGCTGATAAGCTGTTTCTCAGAACTGCTTATTACCTCGGGACTGGCACTGTGACACAACTCCAGGTCAGCTCAATACAAAGAAGAGCAAGCTTGCACCTGCCTACCACATGATGTGCAGACACACACCTTCCACTTGATAGGGGAGAATTAAAAGCATACAGTGCTGGGATCCTTTATCCTTTGCGATTTTGAGGCATTTCACAGTGTATCAACTATGTATAAAAGCCTTTAGGTCTAACATTAAACACAGCTCACTACGCTCCAGCAAAACCTCTGAATCATGTCTCGTTTGTTGGGTTTCTGTGAATCACAAAAACTACCTGAAGGTGCCGTTCAGAGCTGATGGAGATGTTTGGCTGGGATACAACCCCCAGAAACCGTATCACACTGCTACAAGGAAATACAAGCTTCCTTAAATACTGGCATTATAACTGCATTTAATAATTTAAAATTGAATGCGTGGCTTCAGAAGCTACTATTCAGAAATTCAGAATTAACAGTTCTAGAGATTTGTATGTTTGTCTGTATAACTTACGACTGTTGTATCACAAACCAAACAATCTTTAGAAACTGCACAAACAGAAGTTACACGTTAATAAACTTCTAAAAATCTATTTTAATATAAAACATGTATAAAAACATTTTTGCTCCTTTAAATGCAATACTTCACTGTTTAATTCGGAACTCAAGGCACCAATTTGACATGTTCGCAGTCTACAGAGCTGCTGCCGTATTTTTAGCACTGGAAACACGATATTGTAAGGTAGAACTGGTAAATCAGACATCGCCTTACCATCCTGAAACAAACACCTAGAAAAGAAAAGAAAAACAGAATAAAATCATTTGAACGAACACTATTCTTAAAAGCTGCTCTTAGTAAACTGCATACGAGCCATCTAACTGTGGTATTTCCTTAGAAAAATTCCAGAAAGCCCTTGTGAAAGGTTAACGTTGGGCCAGACGACGGGTCCAAGCTGACCCTGAGAGAAGGCTGACAAGTAATTATTCCCATTAACGTAGTCGGAGCTCCTGACGGTTTCTCGAACGAAAAGGTTCGAGCACGGGCACTGCCCCTCGGACCCTGTGACTCCACGTTCACCTCAGCCCTGCTGCCATCGCGCGGGGGGGGGACAGAAAACGCGAGCATCAGTGCGGGCGTGGGAAAGAGCTTCGGCCAGAACAGCCTGCGCTGTCCGGGGAACCGGGCAAGCCTTACGGGGGCACCTTCACGACCCTCTCCCCCCCTCCACAGGACCGGCGAAGACCCCTCCCCAGCCGGCCCCGCTGCCCGCACGGCGCCACAGCCCCAGCGCCTGCGCGCAT
>VXAV01003327.1:41248-54550 GCA_013399715.1 Alectura lathami
TCAAGCTTCCCGCTGAGGCGCCCGCCTCGCGCCGAGCCGCTGCTCGGGGCGGGGGTTGGGGGGGGGACGACACCCCGAGAGTGGCCTGCTGTGGGGGGAAGGAGCCCGCCGCTCGAGAAGCATCTCCCTCCGCGGGGCTCTGAGGGGCCGAGGGTCTGTGTCACCCGGAAAACAGGCGGCCGGCAGAGCAGCACCCAGCTGCGTCCTGAGGCACCGGCTGCCCCCCGCACGGACCGTCTTCCCCGGCTCGTGTAAGAGGAGGACAGACACATGCTGAGAGAAGGGAGGTCTGAGAGAGACAGCTGGCTGCTGTCTCGGGCCGGTGCAGTAGGCGAATCCACCCGCCCCGGTTTCCCTGCTCAGGTGACCAGCGTTTGCCTCTTTCAGGGATCTACGGCGATCGTTGAAACAAAGAAGCCATTTGCCATGTGTTCACTGAGGTAATTGTGACCCAGATGGCAAGGCGAGGAGTTGAAAGCTAGAACATGCCACCAAAATAATAATTTATCTTGTGGTTGCCCCTCCCTTGTGAGGCTGCGTGATGGCTCGCCCACATCACACGAAGCTTTCATCCAAAGCACTAAAATCTTCTCTTCCCCGTTCCACCACTGCACAGAGGTGAACACCAAAGCCACCAAGAGCCTGGACCCCAGCACAAGGGCTTGGAGATGGACAGCTTACCTCAGGCATGCCGTTCAGACCTTCACAGGGATTTTCATAACAGACCTTTCCAAAATGGCATTTCTTTTTTTCTAGATGTCATGTGCAAAAACATAAGTAGGTGGAGTCTCCAGCCAAATACCACAGATTTTTCTCTGGCATCTTCTGTGTCTGCATGCAGTCAAACAGTTTTCTTCCCTCTGTTTGCTTTTTATGAGGGGAAAACAAAACAAAACAAAAACAATCCCTTCAAGCTAAATTTTACACCAGAAACAACATTTAACATAGCCTTGGTTAGAAGATGAATTCCCCCATCTCTTGGCAACAGATGACTTGGCAGGTTGACTGACTCTAGAGTAAAAAATAAAAAATCAATTATTTTATTGTCTCCTTTAGGCAGTCCAACCCCCCAGCAGGAGTAATGCAGCATAACCAGAGTTGTTCACATGTTGTGAGTTCAAGGCTACAGGTAAATTATAAATAGATCAACACCTAGAAAAAAAAAAAAAAATTGCTTTTCTAAGATGTATCAAGCAGCTATAGAAGGAAGCGTTCAATTCCATGCAGAACATTGATATTCATGTAGAGCCAGAAAGTCTTCTGTATCACCAGAAACAGGAACAAAATTGACAAAGTTTCATCATTTGCTCGTACTGTATAACATGCTAAATCAAGCCCTGTTACAGGAGGCATACATTTTGCTGCTATGGAATCAGCACCATTTTGTTTTTAAATAGAATAATTCTACAGAAAGCTATGGAAGGGGACCAAACTAGGGCAGAAACAGAAACATCTTTAGTTGTTTGCTGCCATCTATCAGCAATAACGAGCAAGACAGGTCAAAAATAAAACAGCAGCCTATTTATGATGTAAAGCATTGCAACTCAGGCCTTGAAGACAGAGCTTATTCTGGTACTTATTACTAGTAATAAGAGAGAGAGTAAGAGAGAGCAAAACGTAACTGCAACTTGTGTTTTTATCAAGGGAAAAAAAATCTTACCTTTCACGTAAGCTTTCTTGACGTGACTCAAATTTCCTCTCATCTGCTGCATCTTTGGGATGGGAATCCAGCCCAACCGCGTCACAGGATGTGAGAACTTCTGGCTCAGAGATGCTCACATGTATTTTCTTAGTCAAAAAATCAGCTTAAGAGGTTTGGTTTTTTTTCTGATCTACCAGAAGAACATCTTTCCATTCTTTCCCTAGATGAAACCCAGCTTCTCATTATTTCACAACTAATAGCAGAGATACCCCACAGAGCCTGAAGAACTCCAGAAGATGATGCCATGAAATCCCTAATATTTTACAGTCTAAGTAGCCAATATCAGTTATCAAATAGTATTCAAATACTGTAATCAGCAAAAGAGCTTTAGTATCATTTAGCTTTAGCATACATCATCTAGAAATGTAGACAATCTGTGTGAAGCCAATGAAGTTCTGATTTTTTCCTCCTGTCAGCTGTTAGTGATGTTGGCTTAAGAACCAGCTGACTGCATTTCCTAAAGCTACAGCCATTTGCAAAATACAGTAGCCAACTGTTAAGGCATAAAATATAAGAATATATTATATATACACACACATATGGAATCTAAAATCTAAATTATATATATTACATACAATTTATTCTTGGTATCTTATGCCAGGAAGACCAAGGAGCACTCGAGCATGCCTGGCAGAGACCCGGGCTTCCCGTTGGGCTACAGGGTGCCCAAGGGCTCTCCCAGAATGCCAGGCAGTCTGTACTGATGAAGAAGAAATCTGTGACTCTGGATGCTGCCTGCCAGCTAGAGTGAAGCAGTTTGTCTCTGGAATTGAAGCAGCAATTTAAGAGTACCTTTGGCTAAGGAATTTTTCTTAGCTCTAGAATGCAGCAGTATCGTAACATTAGAACACTATATTCCTTCTAAAAATTTTTCCCATCTAAGTCACTAATTGATGGAGTAATGTTAGCCACTGGTGAACATCTAAACCAAACCATTTGTTCTAGACTATTTAACTGGAGGTGGCGGTTTGTTAGATAGCACTTGCTGCCCTTTCCAGCCCACACCTGCTGCATTGAATCTATTTGTCAGTGGGAAAATACTAGCTCGTTCAGAGCAGAACACTGATTTTGATTTACATTTTTGGGATAGAGTTCTTTTTCCGAGAAAGAGACTAAATCCTGCAGACTTTTAATAGCCACTGTCCTGTCCCTCTCTGCTTGTGAGGCTCAACTAAGATACACATCTAAAGACTCAGTGCATGAGATACACATTACATAACATTCCTAAGCTTATTTTCAAAAATATTTTTTCCCCTTACCCCATTTCTGGTCAAGCTTGAAAATTATGTTTGACCTGCTTCTCAGAGCATCAGCAGGATATGAATTAAGTTACTCATCGAATTGGCTTGAGGAGGCAGGGTGAGTTTGTATTTTCAAAGGAAAGATGTGGTAGCAAAGGCAGAACAAAAAAGAAAAAAAACAGACTGTAACTAGTCTGTTAGACATGAGATGAGTAGAGCAGTTCTCACCAGGAAAACTGGGGGATGAAATTTGAAGTCACATCTGTATGCGAGTCAATGCTGGAGGCAAAGGGCAGACTACATTCTGAAAAACAGTACAGCACCAGTGTGGGGGAAGAGAAAGAAGAGGGCTCAGCTGTTTTGGAACCAAATGCCTGTACCTTGATGGTTCACATGAAGTGCTTGCAATTAGTCATAGTTCACCTTGTGCTCCAGTGAGGTCACCTGATTGCCTGACAAGGTTTAAAAGAACAATGATGTGGAAGCATCAGACAGAGATGCACACGAGCTTCTTTGTAAGTTCGTTTAATGTCAAGAGTTCAAGGCAAGGAATAGAGCATGTCTTTTAGTGTTTTAAAACCCTGGATCCCAGGAGGTTGTCTGTTGAACTTCTTTTTCTTCATAACAGATGATCTCATCTCCAATCTTGAATTCTAGATGCTTGTCCAAACTTAATCCACAATCCATACCCGTTTTTATTACCTGGACATCATCTTTATGATGCTTCAGTGATGATAAAGATCCTAGAGAGAGAGAAAGAGAGTCAAACAAAGAGAGCCCGCTAACATCAGAACACGGTGGTGTGCTGCTTTCCCCATCAGTCAAGGTTTTACCATGTACCTACAAAATGAAAGCAAGAAGACTCAGGGATGATGAGCTCGTGCAGCTATTGGAAGCCAGGCATCAGTGCTTTTCAGCAGGTAGATCTATGATACTGCTGCTTCTCTGCCAGGCTTGGTCATCAGGTTAGGGCAGGTCTAGATAACAGCACAGTGGCATTTTACAGCTTTTCTCTGCTTCAAACAATTCCATCCAAAATGGCGTATGTGACTGCCCTGTGCTTAGGTGCTGCATGTTTCACACTGATTTCACAGGGAACTTGTCCTGTCCAATACTGAACACAAGTACTACTTCTGTAGCAGTTGCACTTACCTTTCCAAATAACATCCCCTTTACGGATCAACTTAAATTTCATCTTTTTGTCTAGCTGCCCCTTCTGTACTCTGCATCCAGCTACTGGAATTTTGTTTTTTCCCACTGTTACAGAGAAGATGTCGAGAACAGAAGCTTCCCCTAAAAGAAAAAAAAAAAGGTAAAGTTGTATGAAGTACAGGAGAATAACAAACTACAGAATAAATAAAATCAAGCTATACTCTTCCACTTATCAAGCTTTATAGGAGAACAGAAAAGCAGCTGCAGAGGAGCATTAATATTTGATACAGCAGGAACACTTTATTTGAGAATAAACGTAAGGCTACAGAGCACAGCAAAAATGTAAATTAACACAGTGAAAACTCACCTATGGTACTTTCCACCACAGAAGGGGGCAGTCTGCTATTCAGCTCATCTTTCAAATCCTCAATAAGTTTGTAGATGATGTTGTGAAGTTTGATTTTTATTCCCTTTTTAGCAGCCAGCTTTTTAATATTTTCATTGGCTTTCACACTGAATCCATAAACAACACCTGACAGATACAACAGTCAGCAACTGATAAACAGGAGATGGCTTCTTAACCATTAAGAGAAAGCCTTTGAACTTGCAGCAAAGGGTTAAAAATGCATTAGCGGTCAGCACTACACAAAACACCATCTTACTACTGCTTCCATTCTCAGGGGGACCATTTACCTCCCCCGTTATTGCTGCCTTCTCCACAGCCGCCACTACTAACCTTGTATCCAACAAGAGAGTCCTCGGAGAGTTACCCGAAGGTACCAGAGCAGAAATTACCCACAGACCACCACAGCACACGGTGCCACAAGAAGGAAAGCCCCGTTTTTAGACTGGGAAAACACTCTGGTTGCCCAGCCTCCGCTGGAAGTGAACTGGACATCCTCCTCGCCCACTTACGCAGCAGGGCAGGCCCGGTGACCCCGCACACTCTGCGGCAGGTGAGGACCATGGGCAGGAGGGGGAACACAGTTGGTACCAGTGATTCCAATGATCCAGAGATTCTTCTGCACGCTACTTTTTTGGCTTTGCCCTGCTCAGCACCAGAAAGCAGCCTAAGCCAGAAGCCAGAGTCTAACCATGATCTGCCATGAGTAAACAGTTCAGTTACTGGCAGCGGCCTGTCACCGTCCTGTTTCTGTGAGACGGCTGCCCTTCCCTACCTGCATTAGCTGTTTGATGTATACATTTTGATGTTTCCTTTAACAAGCTTACATTATTCACGCTATTAATTATTATAATGCAAACAAAACTAGCAAGAGATCTACCAATTCCACTACAGCAGAAACTTTTTTTCTCTAACTGTAAATGGATTTTCAAAGGTATACTCACCATTAAATGTTTCAGCAAGACTTACGTCAGTTTCACTGATATCTCCCATTCCAAAATGAACGACATCCAATTTACATTCATCATCGGCATCGTAGCTGTCCAGAACGTTCAGAATAGCTTCAACCGATCCATCCACGTCACCTGTGTATGAAAGGGTGCTGCTGTTGGCTTTGTATGCATCACTGCGATGCTGATGAGAAGGGAATGACAGCTCCACACTAGGCAATATAATCCAAAACTTTTGCCATCTAATATTCTTTTTATATTTCCAGCAGTATGTTAAAACGTCTGAAAAGCCTTTATCATTACAAAAATGAACGGAATAAATACCGTAGGACAACGAGAAGCTCCACAGACTGCTCTTTTTTGGGTCAAGATTGCAGTTTTTCAGCTACTACTTTCACTGCACGTGTAGCACTGACTGTGAGGTCAAACCAAGTAAGAAACACATAGTTGTTCTTGTCCTGCTAACACAGTACTGCTGCTCAGATAGCTTGCTTACACACACACACACACGTGCACCCACCCACGTTTGTGATGACCCTCCCCTTACTGAGGGATGTTCAGCTGTAAACTGGTCAAACTGGTAACAGAAGCGTTGTTAATGGTTTAGTCCTGGGCTGCAGACCGAGCATTTGAGCAGCATGGAAACAACACAGGAGGGAAAAGAACAAGAGAGCACCTTTAAGGATTATGGACAGCACGTTCTTGTCCATTTCTGTTCTCTCTTTAGGCTTTAAGAACATCAGATGCCTGTTGGCCTTGTACAGGGCCGTCTTTCTCTGCCTCCAGGTCAGATGGGCTAACTTCTGTTGCTTCTGCTCATATTCCATCCTGTGTTCCTTTTGCTTTGCTTCAATAACTTCCCCATCCTTTTCCATCTTCTCTTGCTGTTCGACATAGGTTCTCCAAGCCACAACTTCATGTGCCCTTTGCTGGGCATGAAGAAAGAGAAACATCATTTTTCAAATCACTGCCCTGAAAAGCTCCACCTTAGCCCCACTTTATCATTTTGTTTCTTCTGCCAGGAACTACTTCCCTCATAAAATTACAAGACAGATACCATTAAGTATGAGATTGTTCTCCAGGTAAGGGCACAGGTGACTCAGTTTAACTCCAGTGGCAGCCTGCTTTCCTCATGTGGTTGTAAAGCAGGTTCATCTGGGTGCATGGAGAGGAGGCAAGGACCTAACAGTCCAGCAGGGGAGAGGGGGGGCAACAGAAGAGACAGAGAGGCAACATGCAAATTCTCGTTCCTCTTATGGAACACCTAGCTCAGGCCTCTTCAGTTTACCTTTGTTATTTACTATTTTATAAATAAAAAAAAAAATCCAACCAACGAAAGAAACAAAAAAACTTAGCTCCTTCCTTCCCACCTCACTGCACTACGAGTCTCCCATCAAACAGTTCTTCCTGTACCTCAGACTCTACTTCAAGGATTTCATCTCCTGCTGACGGGACTTCTTTCCAGCCCATGATTTCCACTGGGATGCTGGGAGAGGCTGCATCGACAGCTTTGCCATTCTCATCAAACATGAGACGCACTTTGGCCCAGGTCTTCCCTGCAACCAGAACACAGCCTTTTCTCAGAGTTCCTCTTCGGATGATGGCTGTGGTAACTGGACTAGCGAAGAGCAGAGGGGAAAAACAACAGACAAAATTAAAGTGACTCTTCCTTCATTGAAGTGACCATTTTCAGGGTTATGCTAGCTAAGAAATGTAATCGGTCACAGGCTGAATATTCCTGTGACACATTTCATTAGCACAGCAAGAAGATTTTTAAGTGACTTGCAAAAAGCCCCAAACCTGTGCTGTCCTCTTTTCATTTCTCCAGATTGATACAAGATTTGGCATCTTTCAATAACAGACGGCTTTCACATGCTAAAGGAACCCTCGCTTCCCCCCGTGAAAACCAACCTTCCAGCATTTGGTTCATTTCTGAAGAGGGTAGAATGCACCTTCTTTGCCGAGAATGTGCAAAAGGACTAAAATATTTTGAAAACTAACACGCCACACGCTTTTTTTTTTTTTTTTTTTTTCTATTTTTAATTTTTGTTTTTTTTTNGCTTATTAACTTCATCAGCTCTATTTCCAATGAACTATAAAAAAAAAAATACATCTGTTCTGGCATCTTAAAGTATCTCCTGAGCCTACAGGATTTCATTTCAGTGATACGATGATCTGTGCTCTACCAGTTTGTAGCTTCTTTTTCCGTACCTCATGCTGTAGAATGGTATTTTAATGCCTTAAACAGTGCATATAAAATGTTACAGTTTTATCTAACTTCAAGAAAGTGCAGAGTCAAACCTATATACTGAAGGACAAAGCAGCTGAACAGTGCAGCTGCAGTGCTACCAATCACTTCCACAAAGCTAAATCACTTTCCACAAAGTAAAGAAGACCAGTAACTCACCCTTTCCCTTTGTCTTTGCGAGACTCAATTACGGTCCCCTCTACCAGACCTGTGTGATCTGCCTTCAGCTCCAACACCTCTGCTAAAGCAACTGTTGCTTCTGCCAAAACCATCAGGTTGTCACCCTGTATAAAACCATACCAAAGAAACAAGAAAAAAAGAGTAGAAGAAGTGCCCCATTAAAAAGATCAGAAGTGGAAATCACGGTGCCAGCCCCCCCTTAATTCAGACCTTCTGACAACGCAGTGCTGTCCAACAGCAGAGATTCCTTCGCCTTTAAAGCAAGCCGGCACCAAAGTAACCGCTGCTGGTCCAGAATGCAAGATGCATTATTACGGCCAGCTTCCTTGATTCTCTGGCCAGGGCATCACAGTTAGGGATGCAGAAAAAGGCCTCGCAATATTCTGCTGCAGAGGCGAACACAAGTACTAGTTCGGGAGTCTTGAACTGGTCTGAAATTTTAGAAGATGACTTGGGACGCACTTGGAAAGATAGCCATAAGCCTAAGATACCGCTGCGTCAGTTTGGCCACCACAAAACTGGAAGCAAGGACTGAAGTACTGCTGTTAGCTTAGTCTTCAGCTATCGGTTGTTCACAAGATTTACCATCTTATCCTTGCGAGAACACTACAAAACTATGTTCCTGTGGTAAGGCACGTATTGCAACACATTTACCAGTGTTTGAATTTTTTGTCTTCACACACAGCATCATCACTGACCTTGATTTTGCACAGCTATTACACCATCAGCAAATACATGAGGAAACAATGAGGATCAACCTGAAAATCACCCACTAGAGCTCCCCAAGAAAAATGAGTTCTTAGCGCTCACTGAAGGTCTGAGCCTCACAACAGGACAGGAGTACATTTCAAACGATTCTGGTAAGAGGCAGCAGGTCCTGGTAAGGTGCCAAATACCAGAAAGATAAGCATTCACCTTCCCATAAACACGTGGCTGCACGCACGTACTGGCCATCCATGAACACGTTCATTTGTTTCACCAAAACTTTACCTTGAGCGCGGAAATATTTACAGCTTGAACATCACCTCCAAACTCTTCGCAGACCACATCATGAGCCAGCAGTTCCTTCTTCACTCTTTCAGGATCAGCTTCGGGTTTGTCACATTTGTTAATGGCAAGGACAAGAGGAACTGGAACAAGAGAACAAACTCATCAGCAGCCTAACCACAACTCGCTGCTGCTAGCACAGCTGCAGTAAGAGGTGACAACAGGCTGTGACCACTCAGAACAGATCCGTTCCCTTGGCACCTGCTCCCCAAGCAGCCTGAGGAAGCTGCTGACAGCTGAGCTACCTTAAGCAGAGGCTCAGAGGAGTTCTTCCAGCAGAGCTGGAAAATAGATAGAAGACAGAACTACCTACACGCTGCGTATGTTTTTCTGACAAATCTGCGAGTCCTGAAAAAGTATTTAAAGATCTTTACGCATTAGTGTGGCATTCAATATATTTTCAGACACCTTCCCAGGGGAGGAGGCAGCAGGACTAGGATAGTCACGTCACACACCATGTGGATTTTAATTCAAGGAGTCTACTTTGAGTGGTAGGTAAATGTCCGCGAGGTGCGCGGTGCCCAGCTGCACAGTAACACACACCTTGTATATTGACCTTGTGGCTTGCCACTCGTTTACAGATGTACCGTTAGCGAGCCGAACACCGTACCTCCTGCGTTTTTAGCATGCTGAATGGATTCTACAGTTTGCTGCATCACCCCATCTTCCGCCGCCACAACCAGTATGACGATGTCAGTAACGTGGGTACCTCTTGCTCGCATGGCTGAAAAAGCGGCGTGCCCCGGAGTATCGAGGAAAGTTATCTTTTCCCCAGAAGGCAGATGCACTGTGAATAAATGACAGGTTTTAAAATCGGCATTCCACGTAGCTCTATCTGACCTTTGTAAATTTGTTACTGTCAGGGTGCTCAAACACAGGCCTCCTAGAGAACAGGCCTAGAACAGGCCTCCTAGAGAGGTGGCTGATGCCCCGTGCCTGTCAGTGTTCGGCAGGCACGTAGATGACGCACCTTAACTTTTGGCCAGCCCTGTGATGGGCTTCCATCTGAACCCTTCCAGCTGAACTACTCTATTCTCTTCCAGTCATCACAAGTTATGCTTCCCATCTGCACTGCTTGCACACGAACCGCGCATGATGCAACACATACCAGCGAGCTGGCCCGTGGGGCAAGACGAACCGTTTTACGCGCGCGCACGCCTGGGCCGTACCAAGAAAAGCACCGATGTGCTGGGTAATGCCTCCTGCTTCCGTTGATGCCACCTGAGACTTCCGTAGGCTGTCAAGTAAAGTTGTTTTCCCGTGATCAACGTGGCCCATGATAGTAACAACGGGAGGCCGTGGGGTTAGCACCGCTGGGTCTGCGGGAGGCCTACAAACAAGATGAAGCCACGTTTCGTGAACACCAGAACAGCCCACCAAGCCACAAGCAGGCCCCCTATGGCTAACAAATGGCCATTCCCCAGCACTGAGGGGTGAAGAGGCAAGGATGGCTTCCCACCCCTGTAACCGCAACTCCTCGCTACAGCACACAGCTTGCCCTCCTAGCAGTCCTTCCTCCTGCTGCATCAGCTAACAAAGCGATTCTGTACACTGAAGAAGAGCTGGCTTTTCTGCAGAAAACTGCAGAGAAAAAACTCACCTGAAATAAAACAAATCTGAGCACCAGTGTAATGGGCAAAGAAATCCAAATAGCACGCTTTACTTTTTACGTATTACTTGACTACAGCCACACCAGGTATCACCAACACACCGTCAAAAGTATAAAAAAAAACATGCAGAAACAAATAGGATAGAAAGAGCAAAAATAGAACAGGGCATGTGTTACCGTTTCACAGCATCTTTATTTTCTCTTTCTTTTTCTTCTTTCAGTTTTGCTGACCTATACTTCATTCCTGATTTTTTAACAATTAGCTTGATATACTCCTCATGTAAAATGGAGTCTGGTTCCAGGGAATCGAGGTCAATATCTGTGTACAGCAGGGCTTCATAAACATGATCTAAAGAAAAGACGAAGACATGGAACAACTCCATCAAAAAAGCACATGGGACGGAAACACACTACCACAATTTTAGATTTTTCGTTAGCGGCTGATATCATACCAGTAA
Organism: Alectura lathami; assembly: GCA_013399715.1. NCBI lineage: Eukaryota > Metazoa > Chordata > Aves > Galliformes > Megapodiidae > Alectura > Alectura lathami. The sequence goes on from VXAV01003327.1 coordinate 52,239, forward strand.
GTTTCACTCGCAAAGCATTTTTGCTTTAGGTAGATTCACCTAAAAGTTCCTGTTACGCTACACACCTGCCGTGAATAACCTCAGTCAAACGTTTATCCGCTAAAAAGTTCTAGCACTTTGGGTCCACGGTCAGAGCAGCCGACATGGACTTCAAGCCCTTTTGCTGGAGATGGAGCAGAGTCCTGGCTCCTTGACGCTAGAATGTGTTCCCATCCCATGCACAATTTGCATGGCCCAGCACTTTTTCCTCTCGAGTCCGGCATCACACCTACCAACATTTTTTTTTCTCTCTGGTTAACTATCTTTGACGAAATAAGTTATTTGGTATGGGTATGGAAGGGTTAGTAACCACTGACACCATCTTAGAACATCTTTGCCTTCACCACTCAGGAAAGTGGCATGGCTGACAGAAAACAGCAGTTAAAACACAACTTGAACAAGAGAGGAGCTCTCACCGATGTCTCTTCCCATCGCTCTTGCAAGCTCCTTGATAGTCATCTGCTGCCTTATCTCCACCTCGCCCTTTGTCAGCGGCAGTTTCTTTCTGTCCTTTTTCTTCTCCTACACAGAATCAGACACATATATAGGAACACACAGCTGGCGTAAACTAAGAAATAATAACAACACTAAGAAGACAATGGTCTCAAGCTACGTATTATAAACGCATCTTTTTGTCTACAATACTGAAGAGCCACGATAAACGAATGACTTCAGATGTCATGCTGAATGTTCAAAATGCATACCATACTACCCTTTCTCTTTTTTAACTTGCAGTCGTTCAAAACAAGAAAATGAAATCATTTTCTCCTGCCATGGAAAGATTCATGATACTGCTAGTGTAAGTACTTCAAGTCAGTACTTGAGAGAGTTACAACACGGTCTTAAATCAGTATGTTTTGTCCTGTAAACTCAGAAAAGCTTCTGTATATTCATTAATAATGCTTTTGCAATTAAATGCTCCAGCTGACTTCTTGTACTTCGAACTTTCGCATGCAACCAAGTATTTTGGTAATTACCTCCTTTGTAGCTAGATGTCTGCACTGTGACAAGGCAACAGCGGGCGGCCTGTCCTCCTGCCAGCTCCATGGGTACGGAGGAACAGACCGCACGGGGTGCGCAGACAGCTGCGCGGGCTGCCGGTGTGGTCTGAAAACTTTCCTGCAGGAAAGGGTGTGCAGCTGTCTGCAAGCACCACGTAAGCGGACCAGACTTCCGAACGTCAGCATCAGCCCTCGATTCATTTCCTCACTGAAAACACAAAAGGTCGCAATGAGATTGGTCTCAAAGTGGAAAGATGCTCTTTGCTACGACGATGCTCACAGGAACACACCCCACAAACACCACAGTGCTTTGAAACAGGCTTTTTGATATCAACAGAGTTGAACTTTGTTGTTAAACTGTTCGTTTTTTGTATTCCTGAAGCGCTTCACCTTCCGCCCCTTTCGCTGCCCCATCCCAGGTGCACAGATCTACTGCTATCACCACTTACAACTCTTCCACCTGCCTCTGCTGACCTTTAATTAACTGAAATCCTCACCTCAGGTTCTGTGACATTCCCTCGGAACAAGGGACACCTGCACTCCTCGTGCTGTGCTGACAGTCACCCTGCTGCAACCTCTCTAAGGCAGTAAAACAAATTCACAGAATGCCACCACCAAAAAACTGCAGCAGCGTAATGACATCAGTGCAGAGATGTCTTCCTCGGCTAAGCCTTGGCTTAGCAATTAAGCTTCCCAAGATGCCTCTGCCAGTTTACCCCACACCTTGTTTTAAACATCTTCACAGCATTTTGAGTCATTTTGCTAACTGTCCTGTGTGTGCCTCCTCTTTGAACTCTTCTGTCGGTTTGCCACGTTGCGGCTCCCACCGGCGCTTCCAGGCGGCACGCTCAGTACCTTCTGTGTCTCCTGTCGCAGGCAGCTCCATTCCATCTTCCAAGCAGCTCCCAGGGAGTGAAGCTCCACCCTCTCTTCCTCTCAGGATGCCTGCGGTCCCATCATAATCTCCCCTGTACCAAAGCACCTACAGCCAGCGGGCACAAGACAAGAGAACCGTAAGGGGCAGAACCAGTAACACCGGAGAACACGCGGGAACAGCCTCACACAACAGGCAGCGCTGAGGGGACGCGTTAATCAACCGCGAATGAACAGCTCCCGGAGCCACGGCAGGCAGAGACGGATGCCCCCCCTCACCCCACCTCCCCGCTCTTCCTCCGGCCCCGCACTGCCGACAGGCCGCCGGGCCAACGCGGCCCTCCCGCCGAACGCACCGCGCTCACGCCGCGCTCCGAGCAGCTCCCTCAGGAACCGCCT
>VXAV01003327.1:54903-88661 GCA_013399715.1 Alectura lathami
CGCTTCCCCCTCGCCCTCTCGCTCCGCGGCTGCGGCGGGCTTCGTCCCGCGCCGAGCGCCGCGCTCTGTGTGAAGCGTGCGCAGGAAATGACCGAGAGAGGCCGTGGGAGCAGCGTGCCACGTTTTATTTGTGTTCCCTTTAAAATTTCGCCATGAACGAACGGGTACAGTGTTCAGGCTGAGCGTAACATTCCGTATTTTCCAAGTTATTTAGCCTCACGCCTCGCGCCGTGCTTGTACTTCCCAGGTGCTCACGGTTGAGGAGATGATGCCCCACGTCCAGCACATGAAGGGGGCTCACAGTAAAAACCTCTTCCTTAAGGACAAGAAGAAGAAAGGCTTCTGGCTGGTGACCGTGCTGCACGACCGGCAGATCAATTTAAACGACCTTGCAAAAAAACTGGGCCTTGGGAGTGGGAGCCTAAGATTTGCTGATGAAAACGCCATGCTGGAAAAACTGCAAGTGGGCCAGGGCTGCGCCACACCGCTGGCCCTCTTCTGCGACCAGGGAGAGGTGCAGTTTGTGCTGGATGCTGGCTTCCTGGAGGGGGGCCACGAGAAGGTGTATTTCCATCCAATGACAAACTCCGCAACCATGGGCTTGAGCCCTGAAGACTTCCTGAAGTTCGTGAAATCGACAGGCCACGATCCAATAATCGTACATTTCGATGGAGATGCTGGATAGGTGAAGCTAACATCTTTACTACTCGGTGCAGGTTTTACAGCGCAAAGGTGGTGAAAGTCTCATATATGAGTACAGCTTGGAAAAATAGGCATGCTCTTTTTTTATATTGTATAATCTGGTGAGGAAAAAAATACTGTATTCAGGTTATTAAAAGTTTAACAACATTCTTGCAAAGAATGTGCAACCTACCAGTAACCAGCAAGATGAAAATGCATTGTTTAAATAGTAGTGTTCATTAATAAAATGGATGGACTGGAACTTGGTGTGGGCTTGAAGGTCTGAACATAATTAAGGAACCACAAGTTAACTTAAAAGGTCTGAACTATTTGTCAACGCACAGCACAGAAGTGTCTAAAGTTCTTTGTTTTTTTTTTCCCCCATTCTCCCCTACTATGTTGCTCCCCGCCCCCCCCCCCTTGATTTTCACCTAGAAAACAGATCGTCAGTTGCACTACACAAAAGGTACTTGATTGTCGACACTTGGAGCTGCATTTCATTTCACAGCATCCTCCCTGCGGGAACTAGTCACAAAGCCCGCTGGTCAGCCCCAGCGACCTGCGACGGCCGCTAGGACACCACGCAGAGCGTGACGGAGCAGACACGGAGGGGGGCACAGGGAAAGAGCTCCCAGGACTAATGTTACTGCAGGCTCCTGCGTGGGGGTGGTGTTTCTTGGCAGCTCCTGGGAGGAAAGTGAGCACAGCCTGGCACAGCCTTCACGCCTGCAGAGGGTTTCCACTGGTTTGTGAAGCTGGGGAGGATGGGCATGGTCTCTGCTCCCCCGCGCCCTGTAACCAGTGCCCAGGGAAGCGGAAGGCACGGTGACCGCAGGCCTACGGAGTTTCTCCCTTCAGGAGAAGGGGACTGAACACACAGGTGTCCATGTGTTCAAGAGCCTGTGGGGAGGCTGATCTGGCTTTAAGTAGGTGATGTATTTACTACAGAAAGGAACAAGCCTGGTGCATTCTGAACTCGGAGTTTCTAACGTAAGTATTTCTCCTCCTGCCTAAGCAAGCAAACCCCCTGCCAAACAGACCTCCTCCTCCTCCATGGAGCCCAGCAGACATACTGGGGTACTGAGCACCCCACAAAACCCAAAGACAGGGAGCCATGAAAGTACGGGGCAACGCTTTGGAGATGATGGATAAAAGGGCTTTTAAACATAGCCTGATGAAAATGCTGTGTGAAAACACTGCCAAGCAAAGGGGTGAGCACAGCCTGAAATGGAACAAAAGAAAAAGTGGAAAAAAAAAACACACAAGGACTCAAAGTCCTAGATTACAATCTATCTGCTGCTGCACCTTGCTGAAGGATGCGACCCTAAGATAGTAAACCTATTTTAAGGGTTTTTTTAAACCAGAAAGCCTCAAAATGTGCGTTTACCAGACGTGCGCAATAGCAATTCACTGCGCTTCACAGATCGTAAAATCTGTGCAACCTAAAAATTAAACTCCACCTTCAGAAGAGAGTCTGAGACTTGTTTCAGCAAAAATAATGATCAAGCAAAATCAAAGCTTCAGATACTGCGTTTGGCAAATCTGCAATGAATTCTTCCTGTATGTACCATGAAATTAGTGTCCTTTAAAAATAGTATTAAAATAACGTATAGGTAAAAGCTACACAAGTTTTTACAAATAAACAGCACGAAACAAACTACACAGCGTCCAGAAAATTTCCGCTACAGTTTTATAGTTTCCTTCCAGAAGAAATACTCACTGAACACATTACCAAGCGACCACAACGCCATCACTTAACACCAACATCCTTCCAGCAACATCTGTTTCCAGAAGCAGTGTGTATGAATGTACACACAAAATAAGGATAAAAATTATTTGGTTCGGTATTTTAATAACATCATTAATAAATGTATACAATGGCAAACATTAAAAAAAAATCAATATGTAAAGGAAATTACAGTTTTAAATAAGAGCTTTTAAAGTTTTGTTTCACACCTAGGTACATTCCTTTAAGGCAGTTTTATTAATATCAAAGCATTATTTACATATCCATTATCATCTACCTCTAAGAATCAGGCATGAGCTCCTCCGCTGCGGCTGCCTCATGTCTCGGACAAAGTTCAGAAATAATACATGTTGGGAATGGTTCTAAATCCTCAGCAGACTATCAGCAAAGCAACTGGAAATTAGACGCTGCGCGGTAGTAAAACAACTCTTGTGAACTTCAGCTAACAGTGACACGTTTGGCAACTCGTAACTCTTGTGAAAGCAGCCACGCGCTCCCCTTGCTGGCTGCCCAGCAGCTGCGCTGTTATTCCCCTGGGAGTCGGTGTTTCAGCAACCGAGGCGGCCCCCCAGTTACACTGGCCATTTGTTTTTTAGTTTTGTGGGCACGGACTGGGAAGATCAAGCGCCTTACGTCTGTTTTATACCAATTCGGAAAGGAACCAAGAAAGTCTCAGCACAGGCAACCTCCTGACTGCCCTCCTGCTCCGAAACTTCTCTGCAAAAGAGGAGTGCTGGGAGAACGGCAGCCTGGCCTCCTGAACGCCACCGTACCCCTGCTGCCGCTGCTGGGCACCTCAGCGAGCGCAAAGCAAAACCCCGCTGCGGCCCCTGCCCCGGCGCAGACCAGGCGGCTCCAAACCTGCTAGGAACGGCACAGGCAGACGCCAGGCCCGGGCCAGCCGGTGGCTGCTGCTGCCTCCCCTCCGGTTCGGATGGCAGGGTTTCATTCCCCTCCCCTGGGTGTCACCAGTCGGCTAGCAACGGCGACATTCGTGACTAAGCATCCTGGCTGCGACTGCGCAGACACTTCACGCTGTACCACTGTGCAAAGAGCAGCTGTAGGATGCTGTGAGGGGAAGCCTTGACAACTTGATGAATACAGCAAAGGGCTAAGAGATGGAAAGCTGGGGGAGCCCTGTGTGGAGGAAATGACACAGCCACACGTGGCGAGGGCAGAAGGTTACGCGTGCCCGCGGACGCCATTCTCACACGCGTTCCCAGGTCTCCCAGTACAGGGCGTGCTGAAGCACATAGAGCTGCACAGATTCTGTGAACACAAACAACATTTGGCACTACAGGTTAATCCAACACACGCGCGTTCTTCCAAAAACAGCGACTCTACCGATGGGTTAGGGTTCAGACGTTCAAAATGGATCAGTCCTCTGCCGTCAAGGAGAGCTACGAGAAGAACCTGCCGGCAGTCAGACCCTGCGATGAGCTTCAAAGTAGCCAAACTTAGAAGTGCTTTCCTAACATTTACCTTACTTCAATAATCTTTCCTAACAGCTATGGTTTTCCTGAGGGCAACTGACATTACCAACTCCAGATGCCTGCGGAAGGTGAGTCTGCCTTCAGTCTGTGGCTGGTGCAGTACAGGCATGGCGCAGAAAATCAGGCTCGACACCGAATTGTTATTGCTTATCTAACTGCCTCAGAGAGCACCAGGGCTCTGCCTGGCCCACTTTGTTGCGAGGGAGAACCGCAGCTACGCCGGAGCTCTGAGAGCACGCAGGGACGCACCGGCCACTTGCGGCACAGACAGGCCCTGGCGCGCTGAGGCTGCTCTCGCCCCTGCCATACACCCCCTGCCTCTCTGGTGACACCTGGTAGCTGTCACCGCAGCCTGGAGTGCCCTGAATCCTCCCCAAACAGGTCACGCTATCAGTTACGGCATGGGAAATTCTTCCACGTGCAGCTGGGCTCAGACTGCCTGCAAGAACACTGCGGAACTGGATTTCAGGAATGCTCTGAAATCACTTCAGATCACTCCTGGACTGCTGAACTACGTCGATACTCTGCAAAAAAAAAAAGTGATGCCTCCACTGAAATCACTGAAAATCTTGACACTGAGAAGAAGGGGACCAGAAATAGGCACTAGTATAGGCTGGTAATAAAATTAAAGTACTGAATTTCATGAAATTCAGGAACATCTTTAGATGTTTAGATGCTTTAGTTCCATTCTACATGGTGGAGAGCTGCAAAATTCATCCTATTTTCACTTAAGGGAAAACAAAAGTTTAAGTTTGCTGTCATAACAATCTCAGGATGAACAAAGTGTTTCTACTGCCAAAGCAAAACACTTTGTTTGATCTAGATCTTTTAACATATTCTACCATAAAAATGTATTTCAAAAGGAAGTCACTTTAAGGGAAAAAAAAAAAAAAAAAAGAGAGAAAATTTCCAAATCTAAAGCTCATTGGACTCTCCTTTTTTCCCCTTTTCGACAAAATTTCAGTAAAATAAAAAGTGCCTTGCCCATGTGCTTTTAAATCTGCTGAACTGCGTTCTCTCTCCAGTGGAAAATGATCCTACTCCAACTGCCCCTGAAAGCCTGAGACCTGATAAACGATAAAACCTGTAAGCCTCACGAAAAAACACCGTGAAGTTGAAGTTGCAGCGGCTCCATCACAGGCCGAGCAGCAGCGTGGTCGATGCACAAGCAGTGTGCAGCCCTGCTGCTAGGAACATCTGAGTCACGCTTCCCTTAGGTGAACAGGGAGAGCTGGAGGTGGAAGTTCCCCACACGCCTGTTTGCAAGACCAGATGCTAGAAGGTGACACAGTTCACCCAGCCCCTCGGAGCTGAAATACGATTGTGCCTACTGATCTGAAATAAAAGACAACTAAACAGATTTTAGATCTGCTCGTAAGTTCCCGTACACTTCCTCTGAGCTCTCTGCAGATGCTTTCGAGACAACAGACGTGTACAGCCACCGAACGTACCGATAACACTTGTGGACTTTAAACAAGTCAATAATGAACAAAACGCATCTTACTCATGATAGATAACCCTACGGGGAGCTGATTGTGAAATGCATATGATGGTCTTTTTTTTTTCCCCCCTTCCCTTTTTGCCACCAAGAAACCCCCCAAGCCACGATCAGCTGACGTCAAAAGACAAACAATGACAGAAGAAATTAGTCAATACATAACCATAAGACAGTCTTATCCTGGAAATGTCATTCATTGAAAACAGCCTTACATTGAAATAAAAGTCATGGAAAAATCATACCTGACAATTTCCTGTCAAAAACATCTGAACGTATATATGGAGAGCAACTTGGGAATGTGACAAACACAAGCAACGAACTCTTTCTACATAACACGCTCATCCCAGGAGTCCCGCGTCCATTAGTTACCCAACGCTCTCATGTATGTAAACAAATTTCTCTTGCAGTATGCAACAAAAAATCAGCATAAACTTTTTAAAGAGCAATTTCATGCAGATTAGGCTAACCAAATAAGGCAGTGAAGTGCCAGGAAGCTGCGAGGTTTTTGTATCTGTATATACAGTCACTTTCAACAAAATACTACAGCATTTATTTTAAATTTACAGAAGTAAATATAAACTGCAAGTTATGGGTTTTTTTGGCTAAGTATTAGCAGAAGCTGAAGCAAATCAGTGGCTAATTTCATAAACAGAAGATGAAAGAAGTTTGCTTTTTTTTTTTTTTTTTTTTCCTGGAGTAATTCTTCAGACCTTAAAGTCCTTGGTCCTTAGGGAGATGAGAACTGTCCTTTATTCAGTAGATCTTAACAGTGCAATGTGCAATAACTCCTAAGACCATCTACAAATTTTCGGCAGTAGACTCCAGTAGAGCTCCTTGATTCAAGGAAGGAAGGAAGGTAGGTAGGTTTTTATTTCTTGCCTGCTCTAGTCACGAAGAATGTAAAAAATTCCCTTAATATTTATTAACGATTCCTACAGTTGCTGTCTTGTTTACTTCAGAAATAAAGGCTTCATATTGAGACACTGAAGGACACTTTTCTCTCTGTGGTGGAAGGCAGAAAGGCAGAAAGAGAAGAGAACATAAGAAAAGCTTAAAGTGTAGAAGTATAAAACACAGAGTTAAGTCACTAACAGAACTAACAGCTCTAACAGCATGCATCGAAGGTATTGTAATGAAGTCAAGAGAAGGACAGAATGCCAGAGACAAGCCTTATACAAAGGCAGGTTTTTTACACTACAGAATGCTACATGAAACAAAATGCTCTAACTGTTCCTTCAGGTTTATCTGTCCCTTTCTAAGAACTGACTTCAGCAGTACTTCACCTGACTTTGTGGTACTTCCTTCATTCACGACAAATTTGAAAAACAAAAATAAATGGCATTTTTACAGGCAAAAGAAAGGCTAGATGGGATGAGGTTACCTGCCTACGCAGGCACAATAACTGCACTAGCACAACCTGTTCTGGCCTAACAAACAAGCAAGACAGAAGCCAGTTAAGCAAGCAGTATTTACATCTGGTTAATGCCATCCGCATTTGTTCTTATACGTAACGCTGTTAGTTTGTTGTAAATGAAATTGATCTCATTTACATTTTGGGCAGAAAACTCACCACTTGGCCCACATCTCATGTAGTGGGTAATAGATTTAGGAGCTTTGTTGCTCCCTAGACCTGCATTTTGAATTTCTGCTTTCTGGGATAGCTTCCACATCTGCAGAGAAAAGCATTTCATGTTATTCATTGTATTTACCAGCACAAGAAAAAACCCTCATGCATTAAAATACATTGTGCTTATTAGTAGAGCAAGAGCATACACAAACACTTCTGGTTTTTTGGTGAGAGGAGAGAAGAGAGAGAGAAGAAACTCATTGGAAGCGCCGACCCAACCATACTCATCAACATTCATCTCAGCATTCAGAACAATAAGGTATTATCTTCAAAGCCACAATCAGATATACTCGACTTTTACATACACTAACCCTAAATTTCTGCCTCTATGAAGAAAAAAAAATCATGTTTAATCAACATGGACTGAACCTAGCTGAGAACTTAATTTTTTCCTTTTTAAACCTGCTACACGTCTACAGAAATGTTCGCATTCCATTCTGCAAAGCAGAAAATTATCTTTGCATGCAAAGGCTTGAACGTGCAAAATGCAGCATCTCAGTTTACTGTTCACTCAAAGCAAAGCATCAGGCAAACACTTAACTGCAAGCAAACCATTGAACCTGAACAGCAACCCCTTGTTTTGGCTGGCAGCCACTATTTAGTGTTTATAATTACCATGCAACATCCTAACATCCTATTTTAAAGGCAGCAGGGACCAAGAAATGAGCAAGTGCACTGTGTGCTTTACAGTCAGCCACCCAAACAGCCAAGGAGCAGCAATGACTGGATCTGAAATGAATTTCACAGACCCTTCCACTGCTAACCAACGAGACACCAATGGTGCGTGTATTGTTAATGCATAAAGGCCACAAAGTCTTTTATAGAAGTTACATAAAGTTATGTAGAAGTTCCTTTTATACATAAGAACATTTGTTTCATTTCATAAACAATAAAGAAAACTTGATTTATTTTTTTTCAGAGACATTAAAAAATCCCTAGAGCATGTTTACACTGCTGCAGTTGAGGTCAGTGAACAAGAATTGGAGCACATTAATGATCTTCAGAACTGAAACGCAATTCCTTACGAGGTTATAAACCAATGCCAGGTAGTGGCTTGGGCTGGACAAGACAAGACCTCCTGTAAGAGGACACAGACACTGGTGCTCAGCGTCACCAGCGTTCGGTTCTTCTGAAGCCCTTTGCGCTGGTGAAGCAGCTGTTCTAATGCTCCTCCCCCGAACAACGCAAAACGCAGGCGCTAACCATCAGGTGTAAGCATTCACTGTCAGGCTTGCTCCATGTGAGAAAGTTTAGTGCTGGGAAGAGAAATGAAGCAATGCAATGTGAAGCGGGCTGGAGAAAAGCTCCTTTTGTTGCCTTGAAGCAAGCTTTATTTAGCTCCACTCCACAGGCAGAGAACTGTTACAACTTATCTTCACAGTGGCCTCGCTCATTGCCACTCGGGACCACGCTTGTGCTGAAAAGCTCATAACCGCTGTGTGTCTGGAGACAATGCATCTGCTATTTTTTGTGGCTGTGACAGTCTAAGGACCTAGGCGAGGTAAGGCTTGCACACAAGAGGTAACAGAGTACCGGAAACCTTATCCATCTTCTCAAACAACAGCAGCTGATCTAATAGGAGATGCTGTCTCTAGCTACAAACCTGGTTCTGATCATCACAGGAAGTTTTGCTGCAAGGCACAACCTTGCAAGCAGGTGAGAAATACACAGATACTGGCAGCACAGCACGAGGTCATAGCAAGCAGTCAGAGCTAGAAAGATTTTCTCTAATTCCTCAAATAATTCACAAAATATACTATGCCTGTCACTTCAGATAAGAGCACCGCTCATCTCACAGCTAGTTCAAACGCTCCTGTGGATTAACAGGAACGAAGACAAACGACGTGACCTAAGATCAGAGCACAATGCGTAAGAGTAAAGAACAAAATGAACGTGAAATTGAGGTTATTCTTCAGACTTTGGGTCTTGCTGTTTTTGTTTGAAAAGGTGAAATAATTGTAGAGGGAACACAGCAACAATTAGTGCAGCACATTGTGAAGAACAGTTAAGTGAAAAAATTATCAGCCTGCAATGGATGCCTGCAAACACAGTCAAGGATGGCTGGTTCGTATTTTGAAACATGAATGTTCCCCTCCACAGAATGTCTTTAAAACATCCAATTTTTTTCCCCTCAATCCTTTTCCTCATCTTGAAAAGTAGTTGAAGCTCTGGATGCACCCACAAGTGGTGAGGGAGCTGGAAGGAGTGATTGCTGAACCACTCTCTATCATCTGTGAAAGGTCACAGAGGATGGGAGAGGGGCCTGAGCACTGGAGGAAAGCCAGTGTCACTGCAGTCTCCAAAAAAAAGGGCAAGAAAGAGTTCCTGGAAACTACAGGCCAGCCAGCCAGCCTCACCTGCATCCCTGGGAAGGTGATGGAACAACTTATTCCACATGTCATCTCCCAGCAACTGGAAGAAACAAGAGCGGTCAACACAGTTTCACCAAGGGGAAATCATGCTCCAATCTGGCAGCCTGCTAGGATGTCAAGACTGGCTGGCTAGATGAGGGGGGAGCAGCGGATGTCTACCCTAACTTCAGCAAGGCTCTCCCAGAGCATCCTTGTAAGCAAACTTAGGAAGCATGGGACAGATAAGTGCACGGCGAGGTGGGCTGAGAACTGGCTGACTGGCAGAGCCCAGAGGGCTGTGACAAGTGTCACGGAGTCTGGTTGGAGACCCACAGCTAGTGGTGCTCCCCAGGGGTCACTACTGGTCTGGTGTTGTTTAACATCCACCAATGACCTGGACGAAAGGTTAGAGTGCACCCTCAGCACGTTTGCTGACGGTACAAAGCTGCAAGGAGTGGCTGACACCCCGGAAGGCTGTGCTGCCATTCAGTGAGACCTGGGCAGGCAGAGAGCTGGGCAGGGAGGAACATGATGGGGTTCAGCAAGGGCAAGTGTAGAGCCCTGCCCCTGGGGAGGAATGACCGCATGCACCAGTACAAGGTAGGGGCTGAGCTGGGTGTCCTGGTGGACAGCAGGCTGACCACGAGCCAGCAGTGTGCCCTTGTGGCCAAGAAGGCCAATAGGACTCTGCACAGAGCATGGCCAGCAGGCGAGGGAGGTGATCCTCCCCTCTGCTCTGCCCTGGGGGGGGCCCACCTGGAGCACTGTGTGCAGTGCTGGGCTCCCCAGCCCAGGGCAGACAGGGAACCGCTGGAGGGAGCCCAGCAGAGGGCCACAAGGATGGTCAGGGCCTGGAGCATCTCCCCTCTGAGGAAAGGTGAGAGCCCTGGGGCTGTTCGGCCTGGAGAAGGGAAGGCTGAGAGGGATCTGATCTGTGCTCATAAATATCTAAGGGGCAGTGTCAAGAGGGTGGGCCCCGGCTCTTTCCCGGGGAGCCCAGGACAAGGGGCAATGGCCACAAACTGGACCACAGGAGGTTCCACCTGAGCATGAGGAAGGACTTTCCTGTGAGTGGCAGAGCCCTGCCACAAGCTGCCCAGAGATGTGGAGACTCCTCCTCCTCCTCTGGAGATTTTCAAGACCTGCCTGGACCCCTTCCTGTGCAGTCTGCTCTAGGGAACCTGCTTTAGCAGGGGACTAGAGGATCTCCAGGGGTCCCTTCCAACCCCTACGACTCTGTGGAAAAGCTCTCTCTGCATTTTATGAACAAATCTCCCTCATGAAACGCAGATCTTAAAGACTAACACATGGGATGTGTGCAGCTTGCTCTGAAGGAACTGTAGTTTTGCAGCACTTCTACCCCTCCTTAGTTAAACACGGAGGAATTCAAGTCCAACCCACACAGCAGTACTATGACAGCCACAAAACTGCTGGCAAAATAAATTCAACTGGAAAAATCTGAAAATAATGAATATCCTGTTCTATCAAGTATTTTTTATTTTTATATTTTAATAACCTACATCTGATTTTGAGATACAAAAACTGTCCATAAAATTTCATCTTGCAAAAAAAAGAAAGAAAATATTGATGTCTAATCAAAGTATAGCCTGAGTACAGTACAATTGTAATCTGCTCTTTATATTCATCATTGCAAAGTTTCAAGGAATTGCTTGAAACCACGGTTTATTAAGTCATCAGTTCTCAACATTACTGTTTAGCTGGCCATCTGGAATTTAATGAGTTACTCACTTCATTTTGTGAGCAAGTTTTAAATTACTTGCCTTCTGCAGCACTAATGTTTAACAGTTCTTGTTAGAAACCAAGATGTGTAACAGACTATTACATGACTGTTACTTATAGTAAGAAGAAAAAATGAATTTCTACCATAATCAATGCAAGTTTTTATTCCCGTACACCACACGGAGTCTCAGATAACTATGTTACTTGACTCCTAATTAAACAGCATACTGTACCACAGTTGTACACCAGATGTGGAAAGACAACATATATGAAAGAGAACAGGTGGAAAGGGTCATTTTTCATGGCAAGTGCTGCACATTGTCTGAGTATTTGTTACCTCTCAGTAAGAATTATCATTTCTGTTTAGGATTATGAATGGTAATTGTATTTAGTTATAAAAATATTCAAACATTTACATGAACAGTGCTATTCCTACTTCTAGTGCAAGCCAGGGTCACTGAATTATTGGGCTACAACTTGTTCCTTGTGCATGCAGAGTGACACGCAGGACATGGCGTAAGAGCGAGAAACTGAAATCTCTCTAAATACTTCTGTTCATTAGCATCTCGTTTTCGAAAGAAGAAGAAAAAAAGTATTTTTACTCCAAATACATAAGCAACATGGTACTGATACATCTGAAAGCACAAGCACATCTGAAAAGCACCGTCTTGGAACTGAAAATTTTGCAGTTCACCGTGCTGCTTTTGGCGACGCAGCATGCGGTTGGTTTAACATGCGCTCAGTTACGTACAGGAAGAAAAAACAACAGAATATTTATGATGGATGACAAATAAAAATATAGCTTGCATTATAGAGGTTTTTGAAAGCATGCAAAACATATATACAGTGCAATTAATGCTTCATGCAAACTTTGGCGAGGTTACAAGTTTACATTCAAACACATGCCTAGGTACACAACTGAGCTCTATGACACTGTTCTCAGGAAAACAAAACAAAACAAAAAAGGTCAACCTACAGATCTAATGAAGTTACTTTTCATTGTGGTGAAGTTTTCTCTAAATCCAGTGGACATTGAAAAAGAACACCTAGATGTCATACATGATTATAGATTTAATAATACAATTTTCTTATCATACACAACCATACTCATACCACACAGTTTTATTATCCTCAGAAACTAGCAGAAGGGACTCAGCCTCATTAGTGCTCACACAGGTGGTAGGAATAAATTCACTACTCAGAGCTGACTGCAGATCCCCGCTGTCAGATCTCTGATTAGCTAAAGCCTGTGCTTGATTTTTTGGTACAGATCCACATGTTGACAGGTTTGCCTGATCAGTTTTTGACGTGGACCTTGGAGGCAACCCACTTATATTACTAACTAACTCAGTGTTAAGGGCTAAAAATGGCTGAACCACGGTAAATGATCCCGCACTATCGTTACCAGATATACCGACTCTGTCATTAAACACAAAACTTTTCTCACAGAAATCTGACCTTTCCATCCTTGAAGTCTTAGGCACATCAGAGCTGCTAGCTAAATTACGTGGTTTAACTGTATCGGTTGTACTGCTCTGTGGAACACAATCTACTCTGTATGCCACACAGTGAAAAAAATTAGAGGGTAACTGGTGTGCTGAGTACTCACTAGATGTTGCTGGAACACTTCTGTCAGCGGTGGATGTTGCTGGATCAACACAAACAGGTTGCCTAATGTCCTTAGACAAAAAATCATGAATGCTTGTCCTTCGAGTAGTTCCTTCTGCTGTAGAAATCACGCTGCTTGCACGAGGTAAGGTAGCGTACGGATTGCAATCTCTTGATTGTCGCTGTGATACAGCTGTTTGTATCTTTTCTTTAACTGATCTGGCCTTCCCTTGAGTGCCTGATGCGAATTTTATGGGAGAGCTAGTGAAATAGGCATCTTCAGTTTTACGGAGGCTGGGCCTTACAAGTTGCTCTGGTTTAACGGATCGTCCATCTGAGAATTCCACCGTATTTTTCACACTTAATGACCTCACAACACCACAACCCGCAGATGCCTTTCTTAGCTTTCCCTTTCCTGTCAGCTCAGCAGACTCAGATAAACTTTTCATTACTTCATCTAAAAGATTCTCTTCACTTGCAGATTTCATCTGTCAAAAATACAAAACATCTTGTAAATTTATCATTTGTAATTTTGACCTTTTCTTAATCTTTGTGGATGAAAAGAAAAATTCTAAAAGTGTATTTTAAAAAAATAAAAGTTTCTCGGAATAGAAAGTGGTATTATAGCTAAGTGTCTACAGTACACATGTGACTTTTCTGTACGGGTTACACACAAACCAGTAAAAAACTACGTGTTAGAGAGATCACAGCTACCTGGACTTAGCTCCTGTGACACTGAATAGTGCAACAAGTCAGAAGCTGAAAATGTCAGGTTATCTTCTCACCAACTTGCCCTCTGCCATCAGCCATCACTACCTTGCTAAACAATTTCATAGGAACTATTAACTTCTACTGCTAATATGGAGCTAACAGCTTCCATTCGCTATACACTCAGATAATAAGAGAATCTCAGAAAACAGTACAAAGCACATAACCTTGGTGCCTGAATTCGGATCAGATAGGCTTCAAAAATATTTCTTTTGGAGAAAAGATTTCAGAACTAGGAAAAAATTTAAAAAAAAAAAAAAAAAAAATCAGTGAATACTATTCACAGACTTAACAGAGAAAGACATCAGCCTTTTTTGAAATGGTAAAGGAGACCACTTGGAATGAATTTTTGAGCGAAGAGCATTAAGGAAAGGCTCTAGCAGAAGGCTGAAAGGGTGACCTTCTGAAGACCCTTCCAGCCTGAATTATTCTGTGATGCTATGAAAGGGATTCTGTGATTCCTGAACTGCAGTGGATTAATCTTGGCAGAGAGATCACAGGTGCTACATCATTTTAAGCAGCTAACAAAAAATCCAGGGACTTATTCCAATCAATTCAGCTGTAAATGTGTATGTTTCCATTAAAATTGTGTAGCTGAAGATAGATGGAGTCTGATCCTTACCCTTGATAGGCCCTAACCAGAATAAATGCCTTGCTTTAGTCTAGAGTACTTCTAGGCTTAGGACAGGCCTACCTAACTGATGAAGGAATTAGAACACCAGAAGAGACAAGAGCGATTCTGTGCTTCTAACAAACCACCTTTGATTTAAAGAAACATTCTTTCTGTCTTACTCCTCCCAGATTTCAATGAGCTATAAGGTCAGGTGTTTTGCCCAGCAGAGTTAAAAAAATAAATATGAAACCACAGACAAAGGGCCTCTCCTCAGGGACTGAAGTGTCTTTTCTGTTGATGTAAGACAACAGCTGAACTGGAAGATGAAAAGTCAACTTCCTTTGAGCTTCCATCTGAATGCTGATGAGCGTACATGTATCAGCACGCTGGGTACTTTCGTGCAGCAGAGATGGACTTTCGCACCTACTTCAGCATCCTACAGTCAAGCTGCAAAATTCCAAACCGGTACTTCATCTTTATACTTCATCATACTTGGTCAGGATACGGTCCACACTACTAACTGCAGGCGTAACCACAGTCTCCACAAAGTTCTCAAGCAATTCTACTTGCTGCAAGCATTCTATTAATTCTGTACCCATATATGTGTAACACATAATTAAAACATTTTTTAAACTAACCTCGCTTGAGGTACTTTTGTTGCTTTCTTCTAAAAACTGCTGCAGGGTAACAACTTCACTTCCAGGAGAATCAGTTTTGATCTGTCTTCCACGACCCTCCAGTGTCTCAGGAGTTCTTTGCTGGAGCACAGGACTAGACCTTGTATGACCTCTCAAATACTGAATGGGACTGCTGCTGCTGCTCGACCAGGCGTCGTGCTCATGTAGCAGGCTGAATTCCCCACTGCTGTGGCTTTGCGGCCTGCTTTGATTGTTAACCACACCTGCTTCGGGGGTAAGCAATGTTAAACATTCCATAACAAAAATATACGGAAGCTGTTAACAGTACAACCTTTGAACACCTTCTCATTCAGTTAACAGCAATTCTGTTCAGAATGCTGAGCAATACAGGATAACTATGTTTTTTAAACCAAATGTAGCACGAGCACAATTTAACTCCCCTGACTTCTCTTACAGCTTTTAAACCTTTCTTTCGTAATCTGCACCTCCATCTACATAATACTGTGTTCCGAGAGGCTAAAGACATGCCTCCACTCTTGTCCAGCATTGCTGTGAAGCACGTATTTTCATGAACTGTGACTGAGTTTTACGTTAAATACAAAAGACAGAATGGAAAGAAAATATTCTCTTCAACATAGTTCAGAAAGAACTATTTTGGAATGTTGCTTCTCCAACAGTTTCTGCCATTGCTTCTCGTGTATTAGTTCTGACTCAAAGGAGGCGTGTGGCATTAAACGCACAATAAATTCTACAACACTGCTCCTCTTTATTTTTCAGTAATTGTGACTATTTAAAGATACTAATGAATAATCAAATATTGTGTACTTCATGTTATTCCTAGGAAATGAAATTGAGTTTGAAGAATAATAAATTGCTTACAGCAGAAGTTTCTTACACTCTCCACAAACTAGGGTAACGACTATCTCAAAGAATCCTTTCTAGAAGTGACAAATCAAATGGACAGAGAAAATAGATGGCTAAAATCTTGAGCTAGCATTCACCACTACATTTCCAAACAGATACTGCTTAATAAACGTAAGCCATGAACATTAAATGAAGCTCGAGTTGGCACTGTTCTGCTCTAGTACATACAATGGTCTCCACTTGGCAGTAACTTCAAAAACCTCCTTGCTGAGTGGCCATCACAAACAAAAATATGTAAAGGCTAATAATATATGGAATTCAGATAATATTGCTAAATCCAGGAATATTATTAATCTTTTAAAATCAAAATACAAATGTTTGCATGATGATAGCGTATATGCCATTTTGTCTGTTTCGTGTTGCATGCAGTATAGCTTTAAAGCAGCAGTGCACATGGTTGGGTGCCGGGAGAAAACAGCAGAGTAACTTCTGTTTTATCATACATGGTTAATGTAATCTGGGGAGAATTCTTGTTTTATGAGATCATTACTTGGGTAAGCTTTGGTTTGAAATAGTTTGAAACTATTAGTATCACCTTTTAATATCTATTAAAAACAGAAGTTCTATTAATACTTGTATCCCTTCCTAATTTGGGGAACAAAGGCTGTGGTATAAAAAAAAAAACTAAAGAAAAAAATGCTGTGGTTTGCTTTCTAAAGAAAAAGCAATTGACTTTATCCATTAAAAATAATTCCTACAGAGAAATTAATGGCAATGAAGCATGTATGTAAATCCGCCTGCAGCATACCTTTGACTTCATGGAGTGAAGCATTGTTATTGCTATTGCTAGTGGATGTTCTGCCACTATCAAGGCTGGCTGGTCTGGAAGCTAAATGGAAAATTAGGAGACACCAAGATGAACAAGATTTTAGCAGATGACACGGTACCTTTACATTCTGATCACAGAATGCTCTGAGGCAGGAATCATGCACTATGTCACAGGCTGAGCATGCCCATTGTCAACAAAGTGGTTTCTTACAGATCAGAAAGCGAAGGGATTTCCAGGCAGTCCAAGAGGACACTTTAGAAAAGGGCACTACAGGAATAGTAAGGTACAGGGGAGAGGAAGAGAGAAAGAGTGCACGTTTAGAATTGAAACGGACTGGTTAGTGGGAAACCAGGGTTTTAGAGGTGGAAGGATCAGCATGCAGAAGGTTGCTCGTGATTAGGTCACTTACAACAGATTTGACAAGGAACCTTGCACATTGTTGAAATGCCACGAACAGGAGGAGCAAGAGCATCTGCATTAATGTCCTGTACTCCTATCCAATACAAGGGAAATGCACTGTTATTATTTTGTTATCTTCAAAAGCTTCATTGCTCATGCTAATTTCAAGTATTTTTAGAAGAGTTAAAACTTCCCTTCTAAATAGTTTATTATAGTTTTCACTTCATAGCTTTGCTTGAAGAAACATATAATGATGTTATAAAATACAGTACATGACAAATTTACATTTCACTGAACAATAAACATTGACAAGTCTGGCCAGATTTGGATTTTTTTTTTTTTTTTTTTTATTATTATTATTTAGGATTGAGACTATAACAACTTCTTTATTTTACCATCAACTCCAAACACAATTTTAAAAGGCAAAAGATTTTGATCCTGTTCAGATGCACTTCATAGACAGATGTTTTGTATAGTAGAAAGTATCTGAGAGTATTTGAGAAGAAGGAAAGAATAACCTGAAGAAATGATACATTCACGAGGTATGCAAATCACAGAAAACATGCTCACTTGTAACGATGCCATTCACTGTTTTAGTGCTGGGGGGGGTGGGGTGTTGGCAAACTTGGTTAACATTCACGTAATATACCCTTAAGTTATTTAATTAAAATGTACATCTTACCATGAACTCTTGATCCTGTACTAGAATCATCACTAATACCTTGTGGACTGACATCTTCAAACGACATAGCATCTATTCGTAGAGACATAAAAAGAAGATGTGAAATAAAATAAAAATGTTCACAGACATACTTATCTGTAAGACATGTTAAAATAGTTTTCAAGCCAATTCAGTTTTACTTATGTAACATTCTGTAGAAATAATCCTGAAACGTTTTCTAACGGCAGTTATCAACCTTCTTCAGTGTCTTACCACTGCAGCTCAATTATTCAGGTTGCTTTT
The DNA here is from genome assembly GCA_013399715.1 of Alectura lathami. Taxonomy (NCBI): domain Eukaryota; kingdom Metazoa; phylum Chordata; class Aves; order Galliformes; family Megapodiidae; genus Alectura; species Alectura lathami. The sequence continues at coordinate 72,724 of VXAV01003327.1, forward strand.
TGCTGAGAAACTTAAAATATAAATATGAAAAAACAAAATTTACATGAAAATTGCCATTACACATAGAGACATCATGGTGCAAAAAGCTTCTACCTATACCTTTATTATTTAGCAACTGCTTGGATCTGAAGCCTGCAGAAGAGTTGACAGTTGCAAAGTTGATGGCTGTAGTAGAGAAGGCCATAGCTCCCAATTCTTTTCTCCTTTTACCCGCAGATATATCATCAGGACCCTCCAGATGCTCAGAACTACCTGTCCATTGTCCTCCTGCTAGGACCATGGACTGCACCAGGTCATTCATGGCTGGGATGCAAATGAAAGCAAATGATCAGCATGGTCCATGTATTTGCTTTTGGTCTTAATTTTACACTGCAAAATGCTTGACAGTTTTTAAGCATTAAAGCGCATTGAATACTGGAAGGTACAAACACAAGATCATCCATGTTATGACATGCAATCAGCTCAATGAATGAGAAGTGTTGTAAGTCAGAGACTTTGAGTTCAGTATGGTTCTTAAAACTGACTTTATCAGGTATAATCGCCATGCTTGTGCTGCAGTGATATGTAATATATCTGTAATGTTAGAAGCTCTGATATACTGTTTGCGATGGTAAAACGGAATGAGTAAGGATAAAACGGGCAAGGTGCTAACACAAAATAATGCCAACGATGACACGGGATCCTCATACAGTGCAGGTTACTGCAGGGATACTGTATTTCACGTAACAAATAGAAGGATCTGAAAAGATGACTTCTGATGATATTCACCTTTACTTCGCAAAGAGAGAGAAAATTATCCACTCCTCATGAGAAAGTAAAATAAAACAAAATCAGTACAACATCTTGGCAACAACAACTGATGAATACTTGAAGAGTGACAGACCACCATACAGCCTTGCACTACTTTTTTCTACACTCTCTTTGAACAAAAAATTGCAGCGATTTCTCAACAAAAGGCTCATGAAACGAGGAATTTGGAACTACTTACGTTAACACAGTGCACTGTAGACTTATATACACATGGAGGCATGTGTATACAGACAATATGTATACGAATATATGTAATCACAATGCACTGAATATATATATATGTATATATGTGTGTGCTTGTGCATGTGTACGTGTGTGTGTGCACATGTGTACATATATAAGGTATTCAGTGCCAAGGTCTAAAAAAAGAAGAAAAAGCTCCAGCTCCTTGTAGAGTAGCAGGACTTGCATATTGCAAAATAGAAGGAAAAACGCAGCGCAGTCCAGGGAGAGGTTAGTGAAAAATTAGTAATGGAAGCCAGTGTAGCCATTTAAAAGAAGCTGAACTGTCATAAAGTCTTACACATGGAGCGACGGTAGAAGGCCTTCATTTTGTCTTTTTCCTTCGTTCTGTTCCTCAAAAAGGGCAGTCTTTTCAGTGCAACCACTTTTATGTCATAGCATGAGGAAAAACGGAAACAGGGAAATGAAAGAAAAAAAGGGAGAAGAACAGATGGAAGTTAAATGTTGAAACTAAGGACAGAAATGAATGTCTGAGTTTAAGCTATGTATGCTATGCTACTAACTATCACTCCCATGCTTCTGTGTGGTAATGAAACATGAAAACTACACCAAAACATGAAAACTACACTGTGACAACTTTAATATACTCAGAAATGCACCAAAAACAATGGTGAAGAGTGTAACACAGTTTGAAAGTTCTAACTGCCACCTCTGGGAAAACCACATGCAACTTCTTTGGAGACCATTAAAAAAGTATAACCGATTTTTATAATGTGAAAAATATTTCTTGAACATACATAAAAATGTGAAGCAGAAAAACTTAAAATATTGCCCAAGGTCTATAGTACAAAACATTCTTTGTTACATTTTTTGCTTGTTAACAACTTTGATCACATACGGTATTCTAGAAAAATTGTATGGACCTTATATTCAAGCAACCCTGCCTACATGCACAACAATTTTAATATTTTACTGAAACATCTGTATATCTCGATAAACCTGTAATTAGAAAAATAAAATCAAGATTTACTGGCTGGAACAGTAAATACCAAACCTTTCGGCTGAAAGAATATCAAACATTAAAAAAAAAAAAAAAAAAAGCAAAAGTATTTACAAATGTTAGTGTTGCTGTGACATTTTGGGAGGGCTAACTGAAAATTAAAACAACGTACAAAGTATCGGGAAACAGCTAAAACTACAAATAGTACTAAAAGATGGGGAAATCACAAGTTCAGCCTTAGATTCAGCTATTCTCCACTAGTAACTGCAGACACCTGCACCTCGAAGCATCGGATAAATGTGCCAGCTGACCGCAAAGCATACAGGAGCCACATGCAAACAACTACATACAAAGATCCGGAAAGAAACATATGATGGAATTACTGAGAATTCTGATCTATGCAGAGGTGAAAGCAGTGTAGAACACTATCAGCCTGCTTATTTTACCTCTCTGAAGGAGCTTTTTGGGACACACGCTTTGTCATTTGCCTTGGGTTTCTACAAAGCCAGCTTGTATATAGCCATTTCTATTTCATATGTACACATAGACTTTATAGGCATTTTAATGTACATATTTTTATATGTATAATACATATACTTATATATTTATGTACATATTTATATATGTACATATACATACACATGTACAAGTGCACAGGAACTACCAAGAAACAGAAATAAATATCCCTCTCCATCACATTCTTCTGTGTTTGCACTTAGCACAAGAAGCCTACAGCGCTCCGTGGTCTTCAGGCAGCGCCCCGTTGCCCAAGTCATAAACCAGAGCAATGCTGAACGGGGTGGTCCAGAGACACAGGGTAAGAAAGACTGCTTCTAACAAAAGAAAAAGCAGCAAATGTAACCTGAGAAAGCTACAGGGGACACAATACAGCTAAGACATTTGTAGCCCTTTCTACAGAATGCTTTAGATTGTTTTACTTGCCGTCTCCCCACAGCTAGCATCTTCAGATAAGTCCTGTGCAAACAAATTCTTTGGTGCCCACTTGTTTTGCCTGAAATAAATGTCCTGCAAAAAACACTGGAACAGCAGAGCTACACCAGAAGCAAACAGAAAAACACAGAAGTTTAGCTTAGGCAGCTTTAGCTTTTTGCATCTTTGTTCCAAAAACCTTTAAAAACTGGGAATGGTAGGAGGACCATCTTAACCTCAGTAACCCTCTAGAACTCTATTCTAAACTGTAACTCTAGTTATAAGCATTAACATTTCTTTCACTTACAGATCCAATGAACATGACCTTGCTTTCTGACTCGAGAACGAACGAGTGAGTGAACACTGCAGAACTCTTCTACTCATCAGGAGACACCCCATTTCATAACCCACTGCCACTTGCCAGAAACACTCTGGGGAATTCTGTATGGATAACGTTAAAATCCCCAAATTGTTTTCTTTGTGCACACAAGAAAACGTTTGCCAGACATCTAAGTATTTTGGTAATAAAAAACGGAGCATGACACAATTCTGTTACTTCCAGAATTACGCAGTGCCAGCTATCGGTACTGCTACTGAAAGACGACAGGCTTAGTAATAGCCTTAATTCCTTGGATGCTGTCGACAATCTGAAATCTCTGAAGTGGAAGCTAGCAAATGCAAATTTTTCTCTCCACAGGAAAAAAATAAAATAAAATAAAATATCACTTGAGTTTTCTCTGCAAAAGCTCAGAATGGTATCCCATCCAACCCCCCGAGAGAAAAGGCTCTGCACAAACCACGTGTCAGACCTGCAGCCAGAGGAGCACACAGTGCACAGTGCCTGCAAACATTCACAGCCATAAAGGCACCCCTGCGTGCAGGAGGGCCTCTGGAACCAAACAACGGCTTCAACTCTCTGAGCAGATGAAAACTATCTCAAGTGCTGCTTTCTTCTCACAACAGCACCTGTATTTGTAAGAAAATAGGTCTCTTGGAAAGATTTGCAAGAGAGTGTCCTGTATTAGGAAAACAGTCTGTCTTCAAAAGAAGGACATCTACAGACTTCAAGGTTAGTCAGTCATCAGTAGCGGTAGCAGAATAACTCATTTTGGAATTAGTGTCTCCTCTTCTTTTCTCTGACTGAGGAGATAGGATTGGAAACCTACATGTCTCCAGGATCGCTGTAGGACAGTGTGTGACAGCTTTTGAGAGCACCACCACCAATTTGTGCCAGTGACTGCAATCTGGAGAATGGAAATCGCCTTCTCTTGCCTTCTGAAGTACACACAGGAGGATTTTTCATCTCCAGAGTTCCCCCTGGGACCACTCCACTTGTAGACAAAGGAGACGGGTGTGGAACAGAACCTGTCCCTTCCCTTGCCCCAAACTGCCTTTGATCAGTGTGGACAGCTACAACACCTGAGGCATTTGCACAGACAGAAGACAACTTACAGATTTTCTTTGCTGTAGTTTCTTGCAGTGGAAGCCACTACTGGCCAAGTCACTTCTTAGAGAACAGAAAGGAGCCACGGTAGCATGGTACTTAGGATTTACAGTCATTCTGAAAGCAGAAGAATCAGACCGCAAGACGTGCCCCACTGCTGCTACTTCTCACACCGACATATCTGGGTTTTAAGTGGTGAGACGCAGATTGTCTCAGTAAGATTGTCAGCACTGAACCAGCACCTAATTTATCCAGGCTCTATCCAAAACCATGGTTGCCATGGTGACATGTAACGGAGGAAAGTTAGGATTCAGAATTAGATCAGCCCTTCCAGTTGGTGGATAAATACACTGGGATTAAAGGGAGCATGAAGGCGGTCTGCGGAGTAGAAAACTAATGAGGTCTGAGCAACTTCAAACCTCTTTTGAGGATCAGCCACTGTAACTTCAACCCTGGCTCCACCAAGAGGGAAACTGCTTCGAGTGCAGCAGCAGCGTGCTCCGCTGCACACGGCAAGGTCCCAGGCAGCAATCCAAAGAAAACTTCACATAGAAGAGCCCTTCCAGAACATAGAATCACTGATGCACCTGGTCTGAACCAAAGCACTCTTGATTCAAACACACTTGTAAACACATCCACTGCAGCTTTAGTCAGTCCTAAACTCCCCAAGACTTCCAGTTCACAATCTAAAAGCCACACTTTTTTATTCAGAAGTATGCTTTGAATCTTTCTAGACTCTTATGCTGAAAAAAACAAACTCCCAAGTGGACAAGTTAGCAAAGAAAGCAACTAAGTCCACCCTCAAACTGCCAATTACTTTAAAATAAATAAATAAATCACAGGTCTAATCTTAAATGTCTAATCTTAAATTTCCCTGGGCACCCACAGCTAGATGTTTTCAATTTTAACAATTTTTTTCTCAAGTTTATGTAGTAACCTCAAAAATACACCATAGCAGCTTTATCATTTTTAACACAGAGAACTCACAGTTGGCACAAAAATAAAATATCAATCTGATGTCTTTTGAAACCCAAGACATAAACCTCCTAAATACTCCTATAATATTTAAAAACAACTGTTACTGCAAATGTATTCTGATGCTCTTGAATGCACAGCCAAAATGCCTTTGGTGTATAATTATTAAATACAATCACTGCAACTTGGTAAGTTGGCTGAAACATTATGTCCCATGTTACCAGAAATTGGGCAGCTTGTGATTCATGCCAATGGGGAATGACAGAAGATACCAATATAAAACGCACATGCTGCACAGAATCTGGTCTTTTGTACTGTGGGCATCCTAATATGGTGGCTGTCAAGCTCTTTCAATGTCAGCAAATCATCTGGAATATTTGATCTATCCACACTTTTGTGATGCTCCTCAGCTGCCCTCTGAAGTCTCTTTAATTCTAATCTTTAGCATCAGTAACAACTGTTTTTTTTGTTTTGTTTTTTTTTTTTAAAAAGTTATGTCTCTGCATAACACTTTCTATCACATATTCAGATAGCAGAAATCTTCATCACTGGTTGTGTGAGATGATGGAGGAACATCTCCAGACAGAAGATCTTTTTAGCAGCTAAGACTAGCACAGCCACAGCTTGCAAAGCACTTTCAAAGACAAAGGGAAGGATTCATGCTGGGACAAGAGGGAGAAACAAAACATAGTGCCTGTGGTGACACCTAACATTCTATCTGAAATCCTGCTCGCCGGACCCAGTAACACTGCCCATTTCATCTAAACATCTTCGTTCTGAGCTACAGAAATGCAAACAAGTAGCATCTGCCCAAACACCTGGGAGGTGAAATAAATATGTCATCAGTGAAAAATATTCAGGCTCATTTCCTAACGACTTTAAGAATTATCTGTAAAAGTCCTCCAGAACACATAGGTTTATCTGAGCACCTCTTAATTATTAATAATTGAAGAGAGGTTTTGAAGCCAAAGCACTCACTGCTGCTCTTCTTGGTCCCCAGGATCTGGCCATCTTCAAGAGAGTTTGAGCCCACTGAGGAACTGTCCTGACTGTCCTGGTGGGGCAGCTGCAGAAATCCTTCACTGGATTCTGAACGGGTGGGCGTCAGGCTCGCAGACTTCTGACGTTCTCGAGTAACATCCTTCTTGGATTTCATCAGCTTCCTCATCTTCAGAGTAATCCAGTTGCCCCTTCTGTTATCAATAACACAGTATATTTATTGCATTTCTAATGTATTACTTATGTCTTCCTACTTTTCTTAATTTGTATGCAAGAACACAGGTATCATTCTGCTCCCATGAAGTTTAAAGAAATCTTGTCCTTCAGCTGGAACAGAATGGGCATGCTGTGGTTTAGATTTGTGTTTGTTTTTATACCATGTTCATCACTACCTTCTAGGTGGAGACGGCTCATAAAATTTATACTGATCCATGATCTTCTCCTCCAATTTCTCCTTCTGTCGCCTTAATTCATTTAGCTTGTCACTGTGAACAGAAATGAATGATAATGTGTGCTTGGACAATGAATGTAACGTGAGTAGCAAGTGCCTCTGGATATCTATTATCTGAAAGCTGACAGTTCTCTTATGTAACACTTGTTTCTTCTTGGGGAAAAGAAAAAAAAAAACAACAAGAAGGCAAGAAAAAAAAAAGCAGTCTTACATTTAACGCTATGATAAATAAAAATTTCCATTGGCCTTTGTTATACAACAGAATTTTGCCTTTTTTGAAATAGGTTTTAAGAAAGGTACATACAGGCCATATCAGAATCATTCACATGAGCATATTTTCTCTTCTCTCAAATCAAATAAAGTTTGCAGCTTGCAAACAAATCTAGGATCTTCAAATGAGGAATAAACAACATTTTTATTACACATTCCTACCACCAATAACAAAGAGTTGCACTCATCTTTAAAGCTAAAGTACAATGTTCTTAGTTTTAAATATCTGCTTTTCAGATATAATTACATGTTTATTTTAAAAAGAGAAACATGCTACTTCTGAAATATTAATCTCTATATAAAACAAAAGCTTTAAGAAAATCCATCTATAAATACATATATTATGCCCTAATCACAACCATTTCACTGTTTTTAAAACTCACATGTACTGCCTTTGCTCTACATGGAAGAGATCCTTGCTTTCCATATTCTGCTCAAGTAATGTTCTATTCTGTAGCATTAATGTCTGAATTTGATCTAGTAGATGTCTGTTTTCCTCCTCCATGTTTCCTTTAAGCTGGCTAAGCAGCTGTTAAAATAAATGAAATGATATGTGCATACGTATGTGAGCTGTATTTATACACAAATGAGATTATCAAGAAAAACTTGAGATGTCTAAAATGTATTCATTTCAACAATCAAATCAAACAGGACTCAACTGAGTCATGACTCGGCCTGTAAAACCTTCTCTGATGCTTTAAATAACACAGTTTACCTAACACACAAGCCCCAATTTCTGTCTTCAGACCCACTTCATTATCTATAAACCAAATGACAAATTCTCAAGCACCTCATATGATTTTATGAATTTATACACGAGTAACATCACCTGCCTTAAAAAATAGGGTAATATTCACATACCTCACACTGATTACTCAGTTTTGTAAATTTAATATCCAGTAGCTGGTACTCTTCTCTGAGTTTAGAGAACTCTGCTTCTAACTGTGTTTGTTCTAGTTTGGAATTGTTCAATAATGTTTTCACATTCTTATGATCAGTTTGCAGAACTTCATTCTCTCTCACGAGCTGGTTGTGTGTATTAGCAAGCCTGGAATCAAAAGATAACATAAAGGAATACATGCAGATCAGATATTAGGAAGTGTATCCACGACCACATTCCCTCTGAACCTTCCAGGGTTTGATGCTACGCACACAATACGTATAACAGTTTTCTTAGTGTCATAGGCTGTAGGTAAGTTCTCTCTGATTTCCCGAGGCGTGTATTATGCCTTTAAGTTAAACACTGGGTTCTCCCGGTTTTTACAAATACAGCAGGATTCCTAAATGTGGACATAGCAACTAGTTTTAAGATGCCACTTCTCAAAATAGTAAAGTCTTACAAAACAGCTAAAATTTCTTGCCAACAGAAAATACTGAAGTAAAAAGGAAGGGTTCAAATTTTGGCAGCTATGTAAGCTGTATATGGACCCTTGGGCTCCATTTGTCCCTACCAGGCCCTGCCCCGTCCCCTTCTAACAACCATCTCCAGCTTCCACCGACTGTCCTCTCTCACCAGCACAGGTAGGAGGCATTTTATTGTGAGCCTCTCTACCAATGTCTCTTCTTGAGGGGGGCATGAGGGATGAAACCCAGATGACGGTACTGTGAGCATGGATGATGAGACAGTTAAGCCACGGGGAGGAGCCTGGTCTTCCCTTGTTTTAGCTGATGTCTCTCTCATCAGGCTAGCTCAAGAAACTAAGATGGAGTATGCCTGGAGAGCACCGCTGACCAGTGGGGAGGGAATTTTGTCGTCAGAAGACGAGGCCCGGGGATGCCAGGGGCCAAGGGTTTTCCTGACTACTGATGGCCTCAGGAGCAAAGAGAAACCCACTGTGGGCTGAGGGACTCAAAAAGGGGATTCCCTGGGATTTAATGCCTACTATGGCGCTAGAAAAGCTCATTCAGAAACCCACCATGGAATTTATGTTTTCAGTTGTTAAGTGGGTCATTCTTTGCCTTGTTTGTCTGTTTTTATTAGGTCTGGTTCAGGGAACAGTGGTGTGGGAGTTTACAGTCTTACTCTGTGGGTCCATCATCTTGTCTCAGTCAATGGGGAATGTGAATGGCCAACACAACCTGGCACAGGAACTGGCCACTGGTTTTATCCAAATCTGGAACTGAGCAGACCAAGGTCTTCGGGCGGACCTCCCCACATCTGCATCGATGGGCCTTAAACTTGCCATCACATGGTGAAATTTCTGACAAATTTTAAATTTGAAGCTAGAAACGTTAAACCAAAAGTACATTCAACATACACACAGGAATGAAAAATCAGACTTTTCTTTTACCTATCATTTTCATCACGAAGTTTCTTATACTCTGCTGCTACAGTTTCATGTTTTTCATTTTGCTGCAGCATTTTCTCCTGTTCTGTCTTGAGCACCTTCTCCAATTCTTCCAACTGCACTTTCTGTTTCAGCAACTGATTGTACCTGCAAACAAAAATCATATCCAAGTTTCTATTCTACGGAACAAGAAACCATGCAGATTTTTTTGAAAAGGTGATCTTTCAAAGTTTTAAGATCTTAAATGTTACATTAAGTAATATGAATTTTACTCATACTAAGTATACAGCACAGTTTGGTCAGTCTTCTAGTTTTACCATGCATATTAGTATTTACCTATCTTCTAAGTCCTTATGCTCCACCTCCAGATTTTTGTGTGCAGATTTAAGACTTCCATGTTTAGCAATCAGAGATTCATACTCGGAAGCTTGGCGTTCATGTAGGTGTTCCAGTTTTTCATGGTCTTTCAGAAGTGAATCATACAGTGATTTCAGATCCTCAAGCTCCTTGAGCACACATTCATTTTCATTTTCTAAAGCAGACTGTTGGATCAACAGTTGTGCATTCTGATTCATAAGAGATGTACTTTGAGAATTAAGGGTGGAATTTTCAACCTGCAATCATAAACATTTGATAAAAGATGTAAATTAATTTCATAGACTGGATCATCTTGTCTGTATCCTCCTATTGAAGGGTTTCGTGACTGTAACTTAGCATCTCAGCAACCTTCTAATTACTCCATTACCTGTCAACTTTTAATAAGAACACTTTTCTTCTTGTATCCCAACAACAACTTCCATTCGTACACCCTTAAGAATGTGTTGGATCACCAGTGATTCTCTAATCACATAAGCCAAATCTGTAAACGTGACTAATATCAAAGTTCCTTTCGTTTTGGCATAGAATCTTATCAAACATCTTTGCTGTACAGAATCTCTACCGTCTCCACAAAGTCCTTATTGTATCCACATACACTTTCCAATGGCCCTTAAAAATATCAGTACGCATTTAACAGAGAGAAAGGTAAATAAAATTATAGAACCTGAAAGGAACTAGCCATGTTCTATTTGACTGAGAAACTGTCATTCACTGTTCTCTTCCAACAACAGTAAGTGCCAGCTGACCCCTTTATGTACCTATTGTAGGATCTAAGGGAAAGTACTCCTGTGGAAGAGTACAATTTTCAACAGTTACGTCCTAACAGTATTAATGTCCATTAAAGCATCCAGCTTTAGACAAGAATCTTTGTGTCTATAGCAAGACTAACCTAATCTAACCCGTGGACATCTTCAAGAATTGAGGATACCTAACATGCTTGTCATCTATTATTTATTCTATGATTCCATTATAGCTCAGAATGACTTCGGTTGGAAAGGACCTCAACAATCGTCTAATTCCAATCCTCCTACCGTGGGCTGGCTGCCACCCCCCAGATCAGGCTGGCCAGAGCCCATCCAGCCTGGCCTTGAGCACCCCCAGGGATGGGGCACCCACAGCTGCTCTGGGCAGCTTGGGCCAGGGCCTCAACATCCTCAGAATACAGAATTTCCTCCTAATATCTAATCTAAATCTCCCCTCTTATTTTAAAACGATTCCCCCTTGTCCTATCACTACCTGCCGTGTAAAAAGTCAGTGTCCCTCTTGTTTATAAGCTCCCTTTAGGTACTAGAAGGCTGCAACGAGGTCTCCCTGGAGCTTTCTTCTCTCCAAGCTGGAGGCTAGTTTCCTCCTCTTTCCTATTCAAAAACAAAACCAGAAACACTCTGTTTCTGAGGCTTCTAATACCCTCAAGATACCCTCAAGGTATCTGTTAATGTTACCAAAAAAAACAAAAACAACAACAACAAAAAAAACTCCTCCTTTTCTGCTGGAACTGCAGTGTTCATTGTTACAGATGACAAAGCTGAACCTTCACTGGAAAAGAAGTAATGTCTGACTGCAGCAACTCACGTGCAGCTATGTGCAGAACATCTGAATTCTCCAGGAATGAGAGGAACTGCCTTTCTCAGACTGCTGGGTGTAACATCCATCATATTGCTTGGTAAGGTTCATAACAACATTAACAGCAAAAAATACTTCCCCTTGCAACTCACTGCCCCAATACTTACACTTAACTACAGTCATTCTCCAGCTGTATCGGATGGAAAAGGCTTACAGTATTGTTCAATTCATGAGGCAAACGGAACTGTGTAAGATATTCCTGTTCTTTTGACGTTATTACAAAATAGCCAGAGTTCTGAATCCCACACATACACTCTCATTTGTCTAGAACAGCCACAGATATTTCCACGCCTGCATCCACTGATTTTTTAAAGACTAGACGAGACACAGCATGTGCACAAGTGTTCTGCTTTGTTCACAGGCTCGTCAGCCACAAAGGGGAGCACTGTGCACTAATTAGATTCCAGTGTGGTAGACAGAAAGTGCATCAGTGGTACAACTGTGTTCTGCTTTCCAGCAGGAGACAGAACGATGACTTGAGGCATTCACAAAATGCATTATTTGTTCACACACTTAGAGACTCCTTTACTCATTGATTTCTCCCCACTTTTCATTGTTTTTTGGCATTTTGATTACTATTTGTGCTGAATTGTGGACTTCATATTTCCCCTTCAAGTAGCTTTGATTCTTGAGAGGTCCAAAAAGGATTCTATCCACTAGGAGGAATATTTTATTGATCAGAGAAAAAAAAAAAAAAAAACATGTATTAACAACCCTGTTGAGGTATGAAGGGTTTGTTTGTTTGTTTGTTTTTTCAATTTTTCTGTATTTACTAACATATTGATTTTCCTTTTAGGTTTGACTTTTTTTATTCCCCTAAATTCTAGCTATAAAAATAGATTAAAAAATGTATTAGTCTCTTTGGACATACTAACTACTTCCCTGACCTAATTTAGAAGTAAAAAAGAAATAAAAAAAAAATCTTAGAACACTGGATAAGAGAATCTCCTCTATTCCTGAGTATAAAGTCAGGAGTTTAAATAGGACAAACACGAAGGAATAAAAGCAACTTATAGACATTTTGTTCAACCACAAAATAATGACTGTTCTTAGTCCTTATTACTTGCATGTTACTTGCTCTTCCATGTCTGCACCAGAAGCAAAACACGACTTACATCATTGCCATTAGCTCTGAAGTTTTCACTTGGAAAAAACTTTGAATTTTTAAAAAGAAAATAAATTAAAAAATAGGAAAATATTACCTGAAGTTTGGCATTTTGAGTCTGTAGAGTTGTGTTCTGTTCCTGTAGAGAAACAGTCTGTCTCTGAAGTGCAAGAATCTGAGCCTGCAGATTGCTATTCTGTGTCTCAAGCTGCTTTAGTTGTGTTTTCAGTGCTTGCTTCTCTGCTTGAAGTGTAGCATTCTTTGAACAACCACCAAAAAAAAAAAAAATTAGAGTTCACAGCCATCTATAGAACTTCAAGAAAAAAAATAAAACAAAGCAGCATGACTTACACTACTACGATTCTTTGTACTTCAGCCTCAGCAGAGAGAAAGGTATTTGAAACATTCCAAGGTATTTACCCAGTGAGACAGAACTGTATCACCTCGTCTAACAAAGTAACATACAATGATACCACTCCAGGTTAACACTGAAATAATGGGTAACTAGTATTTTACCTACTGAGAAGCAGTAAAGAAATTTCAATGATGCCTATATAAAGATTATGTAAGAATGACTTGTGAGATATCTGTGGATTCAGAAGAGAAAATTCAGGTTTCCATTTTTCCTCCTTTTAAATGCTAGTCGAGTGCTTTCATCTGTACATCGAGTGCAGAATCCAGCTACACTACACACCACAACTAACAGATTCTGTTTGGTCTGTAAAACAGGTGATGAACTGCACACTTCCTTAGAAACATCCTCATTTGTTCTCCTGGATCAGCTCATGGCAAACATTTGAAATCAGAATAATAGAAAAAGCACATCTTACATTCCTTTCCACTTCAATCAATCTATCTTTAACTTTCAATAGCTCTCTAGTAGTTTCCTGGTTTTCTTTCTCCCACTTGTTGACAGACTGATTTTCTTCTCCACTTCTCGGAGGAGGATTCTGAACCATTTTTTCCTCTTCTTGTCTCTGTTTGAGGGCTTCATAGTTCTTTTTCACCTGAAATTATTTAGCACAACTTGTTTAGAATTTTCCATTTTCTACATCTGATTATATTACGTGGCCATATCGCTTTCAGCGTACAGAAAATGCTGTATCTGTATTACTGTATTCGTAAATTTCTGTTCTGCATGTTTGATGAGATATTGAACAAATGACAGGTGGACACCATAGTTAACCATAATAAACACTTAGACAAGTATGACTCCAAGCCACTAAAAACCCTCTATTTTGTTATTTTAGTGCTTCCAACTGTATACCCAAACTTTTACAATGAAGTCCAATAATGAAGGAGAGTTTTTTTTTTTTTTTAAACCAGTCATTCAGGTTGTTCAAGGTAGATGAGAAAACAACTAAGAAATAATAATAATCATCATCAATAAGAAATGACTATTTTTGGCATCCCAAATCAAGTAGACTTCAGATTATTTATCTACCTGACATATTCAGTGACCATTGAATCAACTCCACAACATCTTTTCACGTGACTTCAATAGTGGGCCTGTATTACTGCAGTTTTAACAAGCACTCATACCTTTCTCATGCTTTACATTATCCCAAGAATACCAATTTTTTGCTTAAAAAAAGGTCACGAGTAGAAATAGCAATAGCTGGAATACGATTCACAAAAGAAATGCCATTCTCCTTACTGTTTTAAGTTCCTGACGGAGTTGCTGGTTCAAGTTTGTTGATTCTTCTAAACGAGCCTCCAAAGCAGCAATTTTTTCTTCTTTTATTTCAAGAGACTTCTTAAGAGTGGATTCTAACTTTGACTCCAAAAGCTTGTACCTGTTGATCAAATACATTCCACAAAACATTATTTCAAAAAATTACTTCAGGTGTTCAACTTTTAAAATGTTCTGAAACAGCAGCATTCAAAAACACCTAAATGCTGACTCTATCCAAAAGCATGAAGACACCTTGGTGTTAACATCAAGTCTCTAATACAAATGGAAGGCAACGATCAAAACCATTTTTTAATCCTTCTTCCTTTCAAAAGATATCGGATGTACAAAAGCAATATTCAGCCGCACCAGTAGGGTGCTGGCTTTACTGGGATAATCAGCGTGCATCTGTGTGTGATGACAGCATCCTTCCCTTCTGGCACTCCAGTGAATTCAGCAGGGACCTGAAGCAAATTTCAATCTGAAGTATTTGGAGAGCAAAATTTTCATCAGTTTCCACTTCCTGCCTGCTCACATAGAGGAGGCACCAGGGATGGATAAGAACAGTTCTTTGCAGGTGCATGTTCATTTGCTGCATGAGTGTGTGAACTGCTCACGCGGCGCAGATGCTGCTATTTTAAGACTGTTACCACTCCTAGTGTGTAAAGATTCCTTTTTTTTTTTTTTTTTTTGCCATATTTACAATATTTTAGGTAAACTTAAAAAAAAAAAAAAAAACCTAAACCACATACTTGGGAGAGAAGTGACTAGATTGAGGACATATTGTTTTAGAACTCTGTCTCCTGAAGCTGTCAGTACAGGATATTCTAGTGCATCATCAGTCCTTTTAGAAAAAAAAAAAGGACTTCAGAAGGCCACACTCATTATTCGCTTCTCTACAGTTCAGTCACTCTACATGTATTCAGAATTTGGAGAACACCCCTCTTCTGCCCAGAGCAGAATAAAATAAAAGCAGCCATAAATACTTCCCTTCCTAACCATGATCGCCAAAGGATCTATCGGTGAGAGTGAAGAGAATGGATTGCAGGAGACTCCTGTATGGACAACAGCATTAGATCTAGTCAGGAACTGGAGCAGAAGAGCAATGGTAAGAGAATTAATAAGTAGAAAGCTGTCCAAAAACATTATGTAGTAGGATGGGAATTCTAGATTTTAGGGTACAATAAATAATTTTCAGGAATGTAAGAAACAATATGCATTCTACAACTAGTACAATAGACAGCATTTTATTGTTTTGAGCTGAAGCATATATTCAGCTGCAAGTAAGAAGTTCTGTTGCTGAGAAGTCGTAAAACTATGTAGAAAAAGAAGGAAAAATACTAATAACAGAGAACCAATCTCTAGCTTCCCTTTGAACACTTAATGAAAATTTGCACAAATTTCTAATCTCACAGAGATTTTGGTATTTCAGACCCAGAGTCAGAATCTATAAATTTGCTTGTCTAAAGACAGCAGTCATTTGAAACATATGACAAAATGGAAAACACTTCAAAATCAATTCATGAAACGTGGCCAGCTTAGCCCCCGACAGAAAGGAGACACTTTTCTCCATTTTAGTGCTCTCTGTGAGAGACAAGTTTTGCATTTTTTAATTGTCCACAAAATGAGAAATGCAGACGAAAAAATATACCAAGCTGTAGTTTTGTCCATAACAAACATAGCTCTCCATAAGCCTGAACAAACAACTGCTAATGCCTCCCTTCCTGGGTGCATGAAAAAGCTGAGAATAATGGAAGGGCAGGACAGTCGCAGTGCCCAATTTCCAGCCAAACAACCTTTCCACTTTTCA
>VXAV01003327.1:108669-137017 GCA_013399715.1 Alectura lathami
TACAATGACATCCATCCACTGCAGATCCAACACATTTTCCTGATTATGAGTTACCTACACAGAATGAAAAAGAAGAGAAAAAGCATGCTCTTTAACTTATAAAAGTTAAAAGGAAGCATAAAGAAAATAAAGCTGAAAGTCTACAGGCTAAACAAGATATGAAAATAATGTTAAATTATGTTGAATTGTATGTAACAGAGTAGCTTCTTATCTACCTGAAAGCAGTAACTTCTGGCAAAATAAAAAGCAAAAAGTGACTATGACACATTGCATACATAAGATTTGTTTTATAATTTATAAAACAATTTGCATGAGAAATTTATACTAAACAAAGTTTGCTGTTTTGCTGTAGTTTTAAGAATTTCCTGCTGCAATATACTTGCGCCCTAGTACTGCTTTAACAACGTAACCCAGAAGAACTTGATCATGAAATCTTTTTCTTAATCAAGGTAAAATATAAAGGTGGTTTCTGCTCACTAAAAGCAGCAGATATATAAATCATGTATTTGGTTAATCTGTTTTTGAACAAATGCAATTAACCTTCTTACAACACTATTGCACCTCTAAAAAAATGAAAAGCATAAAAGATAACAATATACCTCCTGAATATGGGCTGCAACAGCTGCTCTTGTGTCAAAATCCAGATACTGGATTCTTTCAATGAATTCTTCTTTCTTCTGACACTAAAAAAAAAATACACACACACAAAATAACAAGTATTTTCATTCTTCCTTCGTATTTCTAAAAGCTAAAAATAATGAAGCTGGAATTTCAATAATGACGCTACTGACTTCTTACCCAATAATTTTCTTGACCAGTAAGTACTTGACTTATGCCATGCTGTAGTAATTATATCAACTTTCAACATTAATAAAATGACAAAGGAAAAACAGCTACTGAAATGGGGACAAGGCAGAAGTTCCTTAAAATAGCTATTTGTTCAAATCTTATGATAGCCAGTTCCACAAGTACTTTTTCAGTGTCCTCTTTTAGTACTCACACTGCTTCCCTAAGTTGTTAAGGATGTACGACTGACCTATTTTTTTCAGTTTAATTACCTGAGTGGTATGCCTTCCTAATAAGAGCAGTCCATCAGAACAGTTTATTAAATACCACAGAAACAGGGTGTCTCAGATAAACTTCCACCTTGTCATCTGCCCCNAGCCGATATCCATTCTTGCCACCACACTGCTCTTGTTCATACTGTCACCTGTCCAGTGCACAAAGCAGGTTTTCTCTTACTGAGAGACATAACCTACCTCCAGGAACCAAGAGCTGCTAAGGGATAACTTGATTCAAACTTATACCTTATCTGCCTTGTAGCCTACTCACTCAAGCCTACTGAAAGTACAACACAGATCCACANTGGCGTGGTATCTCAGTAGGGTGACTGAAGACATGCACACTCACGCAGCTAACAAGATGTGTCCTCACACCATAAAGATCACACACACACATCCATCCATCTCCTCCACACCTAAAAGAACTAACAGTATGAGTAACAACTTAAAAGGGTTGTTTTAGTTTTGTAACTCAAGACTCCCATTTTCAAAATCCTAAGCAAGCACAAATACCTACAGTGCAGTTTAGCGTTATGGACTCAGAATCTGTTTCTGAAGATGAAGTGGGACCACTCCTATCTTAGGTCCATCAGTTTCAAAACAATACAAAGCAACAGTTACCCCACCAGAGTGTTCCAGATCTATTCCTCAAGTGCCTCAAAATATACAACCATTCTCTCTCATTCATCATGCTTAATTTACAAATTAATGTCACCCACATATGTAAAAGAAATTAAAACAGAGGAGGTAGACTGCACACAAAGCATTTCAGCAAGATACAACTGTAAGGCAACTCTTCACTACTTTACCATTTTCTTCCTCTACTTATGGCATAAGGTGAACCAACAATATTACAAGTATAAACAATTAGAAATCCTACAAAGTTTGCCATAATCATATAGTAAGACAGAAGAGGTGCAGCTGTAGCCACTTTAACTGTCAGAACATCCAGATTTTCAAGGAATGTAATACTATAATTAGAGAAAGGAAGGCCACAGCTGCACACAACCTCAGGTACTAAAGTAATTGGATAAAACACAAACCAT
Source organism: Alectura lathami (assembly GCA_013399715.1). Classification (NCBI taxonomy): domain Eukaryota; kingdom Metazoa; phylum Chordata; class Aves; order Galliformes; family Megapodiidae; genus Alectura; species Alectura lathami. The sequence goes on from VXAV01003327.1 coordinate 110,777, forward strand.
TCCATACAAACTTAAATATTATTTAAACTTACCTGAACCGCACAACCAAGCAGAAGCAGGAGTATTTTTTGTATTTCGATAGTTCCTGGCTCTAAGTAGAAAACAAAGAAAAATGATAGGTGTAAAATGGTAATGTGAGAGTTTCTTCCTCAACTCCCTCACAAAACATCAGTATTTTCATATAATTTATGTTGTCCTAACTTAGAAAACAAAGCCAAAGGAAACCCCATATTTCCAGCTTTCAACTGGGTCTTTTTGCCATTTAAGTGCCAACTTAACGCTTACAAATAGCTTAGCATGCATAATAGAAAAGGCCCCATTTCAGCCCTTCACAACCGCAAAACACCAGTGACGTTTTCAAGTGTTTTGGACACCTACAATCAAGTTTTCAACTGTAATCTCAGATATCTCAAGATGCTTAAATCATTTGCCACCCTCAAGCTGTAACAGTCAAGTGACAAATTAATTTGTAAAGGTTTATTAGATACTACATTAGACATGCATCTACACATCAAAAAATCAAAATACACTTACAAATCTGGCCCTTATCATCTAAATCTCTTTAAAAAAGCTTAAAGAACTCTGTTTGCAGGTTAGTGAAGATGCATCTTCCTTCTTACACTCAAAACCTCCTGGTCCTGCTACTAAACAAACCATACCACATCGTAAAGCAAACATTTTGGGATGGCAAAATAGCTTAGACTAGTTGGATAGAACTGCACGGTCATACAGCATTTTGCTTTACTGAAACAGAAAATGCTTTCCATTTCATTCCCATTTCTGGGGAAAAAAGGAACCCAATAGCATCCTTTCTACAATACACTCGGGATCTCGGCCAACAGTTTATTTTGTTATTAGCTAACCAGACAAAAGCTATTCTGTCAAATGTAATAATGCTGGGTCGGGCTAGAAACCTGACCTTCACACCTCAAAACCAAGTTCTGCAACACAGTTGGTCTAACTACTACCAGCAACAGCAGATTCACCCTTAGCTCAAACATCAAACACCACAGGACATAACGTCCAGGTTGTAGGAAGGTACGTATGCATAATCGTACTTTAACCTGACCTACAGTACTGAAATCCTGTTTTTAAAGAACTCGGTAATCACGGATGGTCTCTGGTGATCTTGAGATGATGATAACCATCTAAAAGAAAACTCAGCCAGAACCTTCTTTTTGCAGCGGCACAGGCTGCAATCTTCCTCTCTGCTGGGCAACTAAAGCTACTTAGGATGAACTCCCACGAAGGCAAGATGTGACCATTCAATTGCAAGTGGTTGAAAACTTGTCATGTGATTTGATCCACTAGAGTACTTTGTAAGTGAAGCAGATTTACAATCTTTCTTAAAAAGTTACAGATATAAGGTAATCTTGGTCAAAAAAAGGATATTAGAAAGAATTCACAAAAAAAATAAAAGGATGCAAAATGCAAAACGACAGATGCTAAGCTTCTCTTCTTCCACTTCCAACAGTTTTCTGTGCACTGTAATATTAGGTAGAGCGTTTTTTCAAACATCGATTCAACCTGCTTCTTTTAGGGAGCTGTGTATAATTCCCACTAACAGGTAGTATTTAAGTTTTTCAAATTCAGAGGCTTGTCAAATAGATATATTACAAAGAACACGACTCACGTGGGAGATCGTTAATCATTATACAGATTTCCTGCATCCCAAAATCTTGAGCTGTGAACTCTTTTACACAGAAAGAGCAAACTTCGATGAACGTGTTTCATGAGAAGGCCGTTAGTTCAGCTATAGAAGGGGAGTTGCACCTGGCTGCCTATCTTAACCAACAGAAGTTATATTCTGTCACAGGAGGCATCCCCCTCACTGTCTCACACCCTGAATTCATTTACCCCAGTAAGCTCACCACACTTCCTTTAGAACAATCCCTGAACTCCTCTCAGATGCTCATTTTGATGCTGGTTCAGCATCTGACTGGCTTTTAAAAGCCTACCTGCATATTGCTTCCATGTCTCCCTACATTCCCTCAAGGAACGTGGCAAAAAACTGAACAGCCTCAGCTTCCCACTGCTACAACCTGTCCTGTACGCTTTTCTTCCTTTTTCTCCATCCCAGATACAGGAGCAGACCACTGAAGCCTCTGTTCTAAACCCACCAACTTGCTGCTGGAACTTTGCCCCTTATCCCATCCTTCGATCTCCCCTGCACTCACTCTTACCCCTGACTGACTCTTCACATCCTCTGTAGCCTTCCATCAACCCCTGGCTTGTTACCTCAAAATACGAGCTGGTTTTAATCTGTCCTCTCCCCACATTTTAAGAGTATTCACCCTTTCATCATCTCCTTTATCCTTTTGCTCTTTAATTTAAGACTTACAACCAGAGCCTGCAGCTCTTCTCATCCAGTTTTCTCCTCAATCTGGCTTCCTGCCAATTAGCCCAACTAAAATGTTTCCTGACAAAGTCTCTGATGACCCTTTTTAACTAGAGCTCAAATCCAGAATTCTATTTGCATCTTCCTTGATCAGTCAACTGCCTCGGCTACACTCAAACATGTTTCTCTTCCTGAAATCTTACCTTCTGCAATTTGACACCTTCTGCAATTTCTCTACCAATCATTCCTTATACACAAAGCACTGAAAGTGGGAAAAGCTGGGAGATGTGCCTGTGAGAAACCACAGATCCAGTCTAAGCTCTAGTGGATGAAATCCTAATTGCTATCAGAGAACCTACTTTTACCATGGGAGCTTGCCTTGCTGCAATCAGATTTACAAAGCAAGTCTCTCCAAAGGTCACTGAGGTTTCATTTTGCTACACTGGCTGACCACAAAACAAAAAACAAAACAAAACCAAATAAACACCACCAACAACAAATCTAAAAAATCCCTGTAAGGTCCCCTTCAAGCCGACCTCAAGTGCAGTCTTGTCTTTAAAATGGGAAACATTCTGGATGAAACCAACAAGAACAGGTCTATCTTCAATTTCAGATAAAGCTCTGTGATGTGTACCAGAATTTATTTGGATATGTGGGCTAAGCTACAGTAAAGTCCATGTTTTCTCTCAAATACAATGACTTTGCCAGAGGAGAGCAATGCATGCACCACCAGAGTTCCAGCTGCCAAACCACATAAGCTACAAAAGCTGAGGTCCTCAAACAGGAAGAAGCTTCCTTAAGAACTAAAGCACAGGCTTTCATGTATACATCCCAATACTAAATCTTCCCTGAGGGTTTTTGTAGTGTATTTTTATTTGAATTTCCTGCTGTGGTACACACCATCCTCAAGACATATTTTGTCTCAATATCTTAAAGAAAAAGAATGACACTACAAAAACAACATTATGACCTATTTGGTTTTTTTAATCTGCTTTTCCACTAAATCTGATTTCTAGGCAAATCCCTGGATTTTGAAACCCTTAGGAAAGTCCAGAATCAACATATAAAAACACAATGTTGGAACAGAAGAGACCACATTCACACTTCAGAGTGCATATGACAGATTACAGTATCTGCACATATAAAAACTTAAAAGGCCATGACCTCGGAAGCAAAAGCAGCAATAATCAAAAGCAGAAAGTAGAAGTCAAGAAAATTAAATCAAGATATCTACATAAATGGTACATATGCAGATGGGATGCGGAAAGCATCAGTGTTATGAACCCTAGAATTGAAACGTGAGCTAACACAGATGGTTCTTCTTGCTGATGAGAAATATCTTGTCTCACATACACTGATGCATGGCATGTAAGACTTAAAAAAAAAAAAAAAAAAAAAAAGCCAGGGGAAGCTACACAGCCTGTTAGAGTAGTTCCTAACCTCTCTGCTGAGGTGCTAGAACATCAGAAGTGGAACACCTGCGACACATTAGACCCAAGCCTATTAATTCTGCCCAATCCATAGTGGCTCCATGCAGGCCAGGTGTGTCTGCTCCGTGCTTCTGGAATTGAGAGCATGGTGCAGAGTTTCCCAAGTGGCTGTGGATAGTCAGCTGGGTCCATACGGGCTAATTTTCTTGGTCTGAAAATTTCAACTCTCAGAGCTGGAAGCAAAGAAGGTGGGAGCATGGAGAAGAGAACGTCAGTTCAGGGGAGAAAGTAAGAAGGTAATTGCAATACTTTTCAGGCAATGATGCAAGAGAGTCTTGGGAAAGGAAAAACAAGGATTAGGTTTTAGACCAAGTGCGATGCACTGAACTGCCAATTTGCTCCAGGGTGACTTAGGTAAAGATGGTTGAAGACATATGAGCTGGGAGTGCACGAAACGTAGGCTTTGTCGTATCAGTGGCTCACTGGCCGCTGGAAAATGCACTTCATTTCAGTGTGAATCCTAATGACAGACAGCATTGAGGTTGGGAAAGAACACATTTTTGTCTTTGTCAAGAACACTTAACATTTTTGTCAAGTATGGACCTTTGGTGTGAACAAAGCAAGCGTTAATCATTATTAAACTATTTGCTAAAAGCATTTATATCATCTTCCGTTGAAAGGCTCAATCCTATATGAAAAATATTTCCAGTGAAATAACACAAATTATACTGATAATAGTTTTCATCTTAGTTAAAAACAAACTTACCAGAAAAGGTATTTCTGCCAATTACTAACACATTTGGCAAAGCCATCATGATCAACTGCTGCAAAGTCTCCTACAAAAGTTAAAATATTGTTTACATTGTATGTATTGAACAAAAACAAACATCAAATGCTAACCAGCACTAAATTGAAATTAGTGTTACACAAATCGTTCTAAACTATACAGGTCAGTTTTACAGGTCTAAATTATACATATTCGATACTTACTTATTTGGACTCTAAACCAAAAGCTTACAAGTGCAGATTGCTACTACACAAGCCTTTGTTTTGTTGGTTTGCAAGATCATCTCAACATAGTGCAATCCCCTCCTTGTAAGCAGGTGGCTTACAGGTCTTCTGCCTTAGAATGCAGCAAAATTCCCTTAAATTACTAGTGTTTATGTTTCTCTGACTACCTTATTGATTTTATTTGCTGTAAGTTTCATTTACGCAACAAAAGATGAACTTCCTCTATTTCATGTCTGTAGCCTCAAAATCTCAACGTGAAAATTACAGCATTTTTGATGCATTTATTCTGTGACAATCCTGAATATTAAGGCACAAAATCCTATTCGCCTGTTCAAGCAGAGTTTTAGTTTGGTAAGTCCCACGTTCAAGCAGCAGCTCTGATACAATCTATAGAATAGATAGGCAATGGGTAGCTACTGTCAGCCCGTAATGGCTGTAATCAGGTCAAATCCCCAGTCTAGACAGAGCCTAATTCTTCTGAGGCAGAAGAGTCTTCCTCCCATTCCCAGATGTTTATTCACAGCAGATGCCATCGCATCAGCAGCTCTGCAGTCATGCCTTTTGTTTTTCCACACACATAGACTTATTAATATCTATAATGCTCATTCCAGAAAGCAACATGTTCTGGAACTATCACTATTTCATATCCCAAAGGTGCATATAATGTATTGTATATTAAATTGTAACAGTAGCAACATAATGACCAAGATTAAAAAAAAAAAACAAACAAACAAAAAAAAAAAACCACGACAACTCATTTTATGTCAAATCTGAAAACTGACAACATTTCTTGAAAAGACCTGTGGAAAACATTAGCTGCTGTTGCAGTTGAAAGTTCTGAAAAGTTAACGTCAGACGTACAGATGTTACATAATTGGTTAACACCAGAGTGAAACTATGCATTCTAAGACAAGTTACAAGAAGGTAGATAACAGCTTGACTTAAGTGTCATGAATTTCAACCAAGCATGACTCTTGTATTTCTAAGATCTAGATAAAGACCATTTCCAGACAATAAAAGAATAAATACGTGAAGTGCACCACAGTAAGTTTTACATCTCTAAAATCCATGTAAAATATAAGGAATTCAATGACTGTTTATAGCTACTACAGAAGAGAACTGTGTGTTTGGTGGCTTTTTGTTGTTGCTGTTTCTTTTTTTTCCCCGCAATAGCTCAAATAATTCTATGATGCTGTTATAAAGCTTTTCTTAGTGTGAAGTAGAGCACAAGGAGGGGTAACCAAGAAGTGTCCTTTAGGCACTAATGCGATTGACACCTCTCTTCTCCCTATAGATACATCCACCTTGCTTCACACAAGACTCCCATGTTTTCTGTCACAGGGTGTTAACTTCATCAGTAAATTCAGTGCAATCGCTCTCAGTTTGCATTTACTTTTGAAATGATGCTTCTATTAAAAACCTGAAAATAATTGGAACCTGTTTGTGTCAAAAATCATGCATTTCTTTTAACTGTTGCTTAACCTACAAAAATAAACAGCCTATTTACAAACTGTCTTGTTCACACAACTTTCAGAATTCATTAAAATTTATTTCATACAAACTGGCACATCATCTGTCAAATGATGCTTGCAGGGAGGCCATGGGATTCATGAAACACTGTGTGAAACCAGCCAACTCCACCAAAACTTCAACGGTATCCGTTTCTCCTGAATCAATTGCTGTGAACAATTCCACATTTACACACTGTCAAGGAACCTGTCGGCCCCAACCCTGGTTTGGGTCCTGGGAAGGGTTTGGTGACGCTTTAAAAATTAGAGCAGCTTCATTGGAAAGAGAAGATGAAATTCTAATTACAGGGTAGAAGAAAATGACACAGGAACTAAACTGCCCCCTTCTTGAAACTGAGTTTGCTACGCTGCCTTACTAATCCATGCGTAGGCTGAAGGAAAACACCAGCTGCCAGGCTGCACTAAGTTTGAGAGGAAACAAAATCAACACTCCTCAAATCTCAAGCAAATCCTGGCATTAAACAGCACTCTTTCTGGAATTATCCCAGGAAGCTTTGCAACTGTCTTCTGCGGGTATATGCAGATGGAGCCTGAGATTATTTTACTGTGATTCCTGCTGCAGCCAACGGCAATGCCTACTGGAACCCCAGATACCTGGGCAGGCAGTCTGGAAAGCTGTAACCTAGATATCTTAATGGACCATATCTCAACGGTATTACTAGGTTGACAGATGAGATTCCTATAAAGAGAACTTAAAGCATAAACTCCCTTTTTCATTTCAGCTTTGTGCATGCTTATCGTTACAGCCTTCCTTGGAAGAGATGGACCACAGGAGAAATGGGGTATGACAACTCTCCTTGGTACTGGATGGGAGGTGCACTGCTTCAGCCCATGTTCTTTTTTAGTTTAATCTTTGTTTCAATTTCATATAAATTGAATGTGAGCAAATTATTTGATTTACGTACACTCAAAAGGAACTGCCTGCTGTCTGAGCAGTAGCAGAAGATGAGGGGAAGGGGGATCATTTGAAAGGTTCTCCTGGCCTTCACTGCCCCCCTTCTGTGCCCAGTTTTCAGTGTCCAGTGTCCAGGCCTGGGGCCCCCAGTACAGAGGGGATGTGGAGCTGTTGGAGCGGGTCCAGAGGAGGGCCACCAAAATGATCAGAGGGCTGGAGCACCTCTCCTGTGAGGAAAGGTTGAGGGAGTTGGGAGTGTTTAGCTTGGAAAAGAGAAGGCTCCAGGAGACCTCATTGCAGCCTTCCAGTACTTGAAAGGAGCTTACAGGCAGGAGGGGGACCGACTTTTTACACAGGTGGATAATGGTAGGACAAGGGGGAATGGGCTAAAACTGAAAGAGGGGGGGTTTAGCTTGGACATCAGGAAGAAATTCTTCACTGAGAGAGTGGTGAGGCGCTGGCACAGGCTGCCCAGAGAAGTTGTGGCTGCCCCATCCCTGGCTGTGTTCAAGGCCAGGCTGGATGGGGTCCTGGGCAGTTTGATCTAGTGGTTGGCAACCCCATCCAAGGCGGGGGGTTGGAACTAGATGATCTCTGAGGTCCCTTCCAACCCAAGCCGTTCTATGATTCTATGATTTACCCATTAGCTTAATGCCCAAGCCAGTGCCCATACAGGCTGTTGACAGAGGAGTTCTTTCTCTAAGCACATTCAGAACACCGGCTGTCTGAATCAAAGACAAAGACAAGTAGGAACGAGAGATTCGCCAGTTCTGGCTCATTCCTTCCACCTTGTCTACACAGGACTGTACTCGAGGAAGCTAATGTATGACATCATTAGTTATCTGCAGGAATTAAATCCTGACTGGGCTACTTACAGCTGGAGTAAACAGGAAGGAAATCTGTTGGACAGTGGCATACTTCCTGTTCTTGTTGCACCACTTTGCCCAGGTCCTCTTTCTTTAATCAATTACCAAACAAAGACCACTCGAAATTAATCCGCCAGCTCTGGAAAAGCCTGTCCTACACTGAGAGGCGAAGACCTGGATGGTCATTTCTCCCCGAGAAATGTGAAAGCCATGCTTCCATGAAACCTGGCAGAGATGACAAAATGGAGACTGGGAAGAAAGGAGGCAAGTAGGACAGGCAGACTGCTGTATGCAGCCACGTTACCAAGCACGATGTTCGATTACAGCTCAGAAAGCCTAGTGCCTCAGGATCCTGCTCTGACAAGCGGGTAATGGGCCTCTGCAGTGCTCTCATGCTGCAGCATCATACCAGGAAGTGGATGAACAGAAATGATCAATGCTTTTGTAGCCACAACCCATCTTTTAATATTTCTTTCCACAGCAAACAAACAACCACAATGAGCAGAGCTGCCTCAATGCACAGGGGCATATCTGAGGGAACATCAACACGCGCTAAAAGCAAATGTGAACAAATGTTCCAATTTGACTGCTAAATGCCTTTACTCCTACTAAAATGCCAGACCTCTAATGTTTGTAAGTTCCTTCACTTGTGCTATATGAGGGGGCTGGCATCTCACAAGACTAGAAACCTGAAAGACTGGGGAGAGAAAAGGGAGAAGTAGCGCATAGCTTACGCTTACACAGGAGAACGTGAACCATTGAAGGCGTGGTGACTGAATCTAGCATTTATGGAATAAGAATACCTGCTTTTATTCTAAATTAATTCTAACACCATGGTTTGAAGTAACATCCAAAATTCTGAGTCACACGAAAGTAAACTACCACAACAGCAGCAGTTGTGCATGATGCTGTTGCACTAGGACTGTGAGGCCAAAGAAGCACAAGGAATGCTTTGTTTTCAAACATAGATAATTCCTGTCACTGTAGTGTTTTCTGTTGCACCTGTTCCATGAAACAATAATACCTGTTTGAACATGACTACCACCAGGAGATGAAAAAGCCTGTTGGTATAAGCCAGTAGCACTTACACTCACATGTAGTAGCTGCCAAGAAAAGAAAGACATTAAAGTAGAAAGCGTCCAGTTGTTGACCACTGCAGAAGTGTCAGCTGGGAATTCTCACTGTACTTTGCAGTTTAAGAACATATACTATGTGTGTACACATGAGAAAAAGCATACAGCAGTGCAGGCTCCGTAATGACGAAGACAGAGGCAGATCAAATGAGATTTCCTCCCACGTCTGGGCTTTCCTGCCTGGCAGAGAGCTCCAGGGAAGTGGGAAGAGATACTAAAACACACACCGTAAGGTATGCTGGTGGTGGTCCTGCTACAGTCTCTCCGCATGCCCCCCAGTCAATTCAGGATCTACATCTAGAAAGCACAGTACTAGCTCTTACGTATCATATAAGATGAACACAAGAATTCAGTCACTATTCTACAGCTCAAAATTAGCTCATCACCATGTTTACTGTTCATTCCTGTTTGATTTTTATCATTTTCTTTATTCCTCCTACTAAAAACGAAATTCTAAAACCGGTAAGTTTCACTACATTGTTCTTGCAAAGATTTTGTTTGTAAACGAAATGCACATGCAGTAATTTCTCTCAGGCACAGAGCTGGCCTCAGTTCAGCAAATACCAACAGACACTGCTTAATGTTCCATATGAGCAATCACAGATGCAGAATATCTAACAGAGAAACAGATCATCTTTCACATACGTGTGGTCCAGACTCCTCGGTCAGCTGTGAAGTAAGCGCATGATCGCAGATTTTGATCAGATTTATAAACAACCAACTAACCACACAGTTGCCTCAAAATACTACTCTTGTTTAAACATGTAAATGGAAAAGTATACTCAGAAACAACTAAACACAAAACATATTACAAGAAAAAATTACTGACCTGATAGTAAGTTTTTATTTGCTTCACCAAAATAGACAAATTCTGAATCCTCAATGATGCATCATTGTTGACTCTTTTGTTTATATTCCGATTAGCAGACTTTGGATTACTGAAAATAAAATAAAAAATTAAACACATTGAAAATTGATTTTTAACCCCTTCATTTAAGAAATTAGAGAGTTAATGTGCCAGCACAGCAACTTCCTGCCTTGCTTACCATGCCATTTTTCTCCTACAAGTAAACAAGGAATAGTGGAAGTGCCTGCAAAAGGCAGAGAGAAGTCCCACAAAACATCTGCTCTCGAACAGTGAGCCAGGTTAGCACCCTTTCCAGCTAACAACGCAGTATGTAATTGGGAGTACCCATCACAGGTACAACAGAGTAAATATAAGAAGGTTTTGTGACCAGACACAGCTTTGTGCTTCTCTACAAGCAGCCTCATCCCTAATAGGATGCAGAAAGCAGAGCACAGCCATGATACAAATATTCCAGCACACACGGCAGACATCAGCAGTCTGCATCATCAAGGATGACAATTATGAGTAACAGAATTCAGACTAGCTACATTAATGAATGTCGGTACACTGAAAAACTATATAATCCTTTACCATCATCAGGCACAAAAACAGAATGGAAGTTTTAACTTTCAGAACAATGAGAACTACCAAATACATCATACTGACACACACTAAATTACTTTAAATTTATTTACAGATGACTGAAATCTGTCAACAAAGGGATATTGATGCGACTTTTTGTCACATGCTCTCACATATAAACCAGAGAAAAATCTGGTAGTCTCTGCTTCAGAGTGGAAATCAACCCCTTTTTCCTTCAAAAAGTTGTAATGATCTGAGGAAATGCAGATGAGTCATTTCTTTTTTCAATACCTCATAACAGAACAAGTTATTAACCACATACAAGAGAGCATAACCAACAGTCATGGCAATTTTCCAAGGAAAACAATGCAGAACCAGTGCAACTCCCCCACAACATGTTGAAAACCGATTATAGAGAATTGCCAGGAGATGGCCAACACGAAGTTTCATTAACTGGTACAAAGACACTTGACACACTTGCACAATGCAACTTTTGATATTTAATGACATTATTGCATTGATCAATGATATTCTTGGAAGCTGAACGTGCAGCTAGCTGCAATTCTGCACTCAGGCTACCCAGCTTCTCACTGGAGGTTCCTGCAAGGGCATGCGTCTGCTGGGTCTGGTTTTATTCAACACTATCATTAATGATTTAGACAATAGAATACCAGAGCTGCCATCGGCAAAAATTGGGAGTAACAAAAAAAACTTCAAAGAACACTCTGACAACTAAGCATGATCCTGAAAAAGTGCAAAAGTGGTCTGACAGCAACAGAACAACGTTCAATAATATGTACAGGCAAACGGTTATATTCAGGAATCCAATGCAGAATGAGGAGTAACTTGCTATAAACCAAAAATTAGCTATACACTATAGGGACACTATAGGGAACACAAACAAATACCAACAAAAAAAAAAAAAAAGAAAGAAATAATTCTTCACTTTCTTAATCACAAGTTTTGTCTAGAAGAGAGGAAGTTACTCTGCACATAGTCCAGCCGATGCTACAGTTAGCACAGCCACACCTGGGGGAAGATCTGTGCTTGTACCTCCTCACAGGTGACACCTAGGTTCTTAGCAGCGTTCAGCTGCTGCTCATCTCTGGCCTTCCCTCAGCTCCTGGGGCATACTGGGGCCAGCTGAGAGACTGGTACACCTGCACCTGGCCAATCGAACTGCCCACCGACAAGCACATCCCTCGCATGGAGCGCTCCACCAAAACACAGCTATTTTTAGGACAAAAGCAGTCTGCGTAGCACTTTCTTCCCTGTATATACAAATAAGAATCTATGAAAATTAGGACACAAATTTTTACTGGGATAATAGCTTCATTACGAAATGCTCACCACCACATTCCAAAAAAAGCTATAAACAATTAAAGTATGCTACAGAATATACTATCCAAAACTACGCTACTAACATGTCACTTTGGATCTGTTCTTCTGTGGCTGCCAGAGGAAACAAATGGTCTAAAAATTATCATGCTTTGTGGATGTACAGAACGGAACTCCTTTCTAAACTGAATTCATTCAGGTTTGTTAGAATCAGAAGACAAAACCCAGGATAAACCCTACTGACTTGACAGCATACAGAGATGAACTGAAGCCTCCTGTTTCTGCAGTCCTATCTCCAAAAGGCCAATCTGGGGCTTTAATCTTCATCTTCAATCTTGATGACTGTCAGATTATCTCCAGGCTTTATCATCGTCTTCAGGTGCACTTCTACAGCCACACATCCCAGCTGAATGTCCCTTCATAGCATCCAAAACAGAGGGCACTAGAGTTCTCTGGATATCATAATAGCTTATTTTAGTACCAATACAAAAGTTAGTGTGCAACCACACCAATTCAAGAAACAAACGTCATAAAAGATCAGGCTGTAGACAATTTCAAATGGGGAACTTTAAGGAGGTCACATAAGAGCTAAAAATTTAGTGTTTGCATAAACATTATGCAAACATCGATCTTTACACACTTTTACGATAAGTAAGTTATTGTAATCTCAATAGTGCACATGATAAACGAACACAAACAAATTCCTGAACAGCAGCAGAAACAAACAGCACCACAGATATCTGTGTGGAGGTGGAAAACCACGAGCAGTTAGAGCCCGAGATCTCTTAGGACACACGTTCTTAGTTCCATGCCTGTGTCGTCCCTGCTACCTTTATGTTCTGTAGTACAGCATTTCACTACTGTGACTGGCACACACCAAAGACACGGCACATGTGCTTTATGTTTTACTGGATGATATGAAAACACATTTTTGAAATCAGAAGTCATAACACTTAGGCAAGATCAGAAACTAGAGTGTCATTACACCTGTCCCTTGCTCCTGAAGAGCAGCACAGAAATAAAGAACTCAACTCTCACAGAAGCCCAACTGGACACTAATTGAATCTGAGCATTACTGGAATACTGCAGTGGACACCTCGTCAGCAGCGCATTCTTATGTGTGACATCCTCCAACTTCATCCTTAAAAATCCAACAGTGTATGTATCAACTCTCACAAAGAATCAGAAATTCCGCTGTATTAGCCCTGTGTCAAAGCGCATGCTGGCACGCATCAAAGACTTTCTGAATTGTTAACTTACACTCCTGTTGTAAGCAAAGCGACGTTCTTTTATTTCCACCAAATCACTCCATATATCCCTCTCCCTCATGTGATGCACATCTTCATCTATCAAGACCAACTCAATAGCTGACACATTCCTCGCATTTAATGGAAATCCCTGCCTTCTATTTTGATAGAAGTTGTGCCATTTCAGGTCAAAATGCTTCACTCGCGTTGCTTCAAAGGGCAAGAATTTAACTTGTGGAAACTTCCGGCTTTTAGATCATGCCTGAGATGTCAGTTGTGACTTTCAAAGTATACTGAACAGCCAAGAATAGGGCTGGCAGATCGCTTTTAGGACGAAGCACTGTTACCCAAAGAACTGTGATGCAGCCCTTCAGCAGGCACTCCACTACTGTTGAAAACAAACTCCATCCCCTTCCCATTAGTGATAACCAGGGCTCATTCTCTAAAAACCTCCAACTTTAAAACTCAGTAGCCTTCTTGATCCATGAAGCACCACCTTAAATAATCTTCATTTAGTCGATGCAGTCCATCTTCTCAGAGAGGCAGGCGAAGTATTAATGTCTCCACTTGGTTCTCACAAAGCATGATGCTACCTATGTTTTCCATTATATATGACTATTGTAGCCGTATTTTGTCAGACTGCTACATGCCAGAAATAGATATGTTAATGTACCTTATCAAGCACTTTGAAATAACTGAGATACTAATGAAATATGCAAACATTTTTCAAGCATAAAGATTACATTCTCAACAGAAATCTCAGAATTTGCATTGCTTTCATAAGCATGCGTCTTTAAATTTGTTTCATATTTGGTTACAAAAATTTACTACAATTTTAATGTTACTTGTATCAGTGTCAAATAATTAAGAAAAAACTGTAATAATTTTTCATTAATACTAAATAATAACGCTTATTAGAATGCATTTGGTCCAATACCGCTGAAATAAAGTAAGACGTTGGTGGGAATACAACAAAACACAAGGAAATAATTTTTAAACGAAATTGTTTCTAAAATGGACCTTTGTAAAAGACAGCTTTAAAAAACAGATTCTTGTGGCTACTGTGCTAGCTCCACTACAAGTATTTTTAAGGCAACACATGCTCTGTGCTCTGAATTGCTCCTTTTATTAGGTGGAGATACTGAACTGCTTCAGTGGCAAATAGCCTAGCAAAATAGGGCAAATCTGTCTAGAAGTCAATAGGAAGCAGAGCAGTAAAATATACCCTTAAGCAATTCTACATCTAAGAGCAACCTACTTATGACAAGATACATTAATCTCAATAGCAATAAAAACAGACAAGAGCATCTATCCCAATAACCCATCAGCTGAAAACCACTGAATACTGAGAGAACTTCAGTGGCTGCGAAATATCACCAGCGCCACCAATTACAGATTGAGACCCCATATAATCAGGGATTATGTCTTTAATTTTTCATTGACCAAAATCTACCAGAACTGGGAATGTGATAGCTTAATGGCTTCATGCTTAAATCTACACAGGCTGCAAACCAGTTGTGTCCTCTCTTGCCATCTGTTCCTTGATGGTACTTAATCGTCAAGTCTAGTATTACACCGCACCCTAATTTTAAATTCATCATTGATTGAATATATTTGTTAAGTACAGGGAAATGCTGAAACAAGCACTTCGGAAGAAGTTCTACAGAAGTGTCCATCTTGAAGAGCAATAAATCCCGCCTGTTACTCTGTCCGAGTTCTAGGGTACAGCAGCACAGCATTCATTTTTATACATCAACACTGCTGAGGCTGCAATGCATTTACAAGACCAGCAATGCACAGGACTACTACAACTGGAGAGCTGTAGCGTGACTTGCTGAAGATACAAAGTATGCATGCTCTAGAGCTGCTCATGTGCTCACTTTTGAATCCTGCTTAGCCATTATCTCTCTGTGCACTTACACAGGACCCAGAAAAAGGATGCTCAAATCCCAATTGCAGTAAACAAGCAAACACTGTGATGTACACTTGCAGCCCTTTGCCTTTTTAGGCAGTGTTTATGACAATCTACCTCTTGTACAACATCTGTATTTCTACCCTTGAGACAATAGTTTCCAAGAAGCAATCAAGGCTTGGATGAATGCTCGTGTGGTTCTCTGGACATCTGCTCAAACATCTAAAGATACCACTACAAATGCTGAGACATCCTTTATCACAAAATAAGGTGCATATTAGCATCTCAGTTTAAGGACGCTTTGCTAATTGCACTTAGCAAAGACTGACTATATGTACTAAAATTTCACCAGCTGTATCAAAGGGTTTTTTGCCTCTTGCTATGTTTTATGACATAGGTCTAACATCAAAAGTCTTTTGGTCCTTGCACAAAACCCCATTTCCTAGGCATATGTCCAACATCATGAACTATTAGGAGGCTAAAGCCATGCTTACTTCAGAAAATTCAGCCAAACAGCCTACAACACATCCACTGGCTGATGGGGATCCCAGGGAACAACACTGCCAAGAACGTACACAGACAGTATGGAGCCTATGCAGCCAGCTCCCCTACTGCCAGCCTTAGCTCTGCAGCACCCCAGCAGGCTGAACTGCTCCCAGGGTGGCTGCACAGTGCCTAAGCCCACAGCAGAGGGGCTGTCTAATTACTCAAGGCGGAAGTGTACTAGAATAACTGTGCCAGAAGCAGTGCCACAAGCCTTTGTGCTGAGTAACCCTGAATCTCCTTCCTCCACCAGAACCGACATGCTGGCCTCACCACCCGGGGAGCAGCTGTATTATCTGCATGAAGAGGCATCTCCTCATACCTGTATATTCCCAGGTTTACATGTCAGTGTGCAAACAGCCAGTTAAAATCATCGTTTAATCAAGAGGTCTGGTGTCTGACGTTTGATTTCTTCCCAGCCTTCAATGCAATGTGATCTTGGGAAGACTATATAGAAGGGACGGAAAGTCAGAAACTACCTTTGGCACAAATGTTGACAAGTAACTGCAAGCAGTCCCTGCCTGTGACTGACTGTGATGGAAGATGCACT
Source organism: Alectura lathami (assembly GCA_013399715.1). Lineage (NCBI taxonomy): Eukaryota > Metazoa > Chordata > Aves > Galliformes > Megapodiidae > Alectura > Alectura lathami. Next base: position 126,998 of record VXAV01003327.1, read on the forward strand.
GTGCTTCTGGGATGATGATCATTCTGAACTGTCTTCGTTAAGAAACAATTAACATTAAAAAAAAAATAAAAAAATAAAATAAAAAAATAAAAATAAAAAAACAGCCAGAGAGACTAAGAAGGAGAAAGAGGGTATCTACCCAGACACACACCACATTGAACTCGGAGGAAAATAAGGATGGCCAGCTCTCTGATCATTTACTGAAGGAACAGATTATGAAAAAATTAATCACAAACCAAGCGTATTGCTGTGTACCTGGTGACAATTATAAAAACATTTACATTAGTCAACATTCTTCAATAAATGTTTATTAAGGACAATCCCAGTCAATGCCTGTTCTGCTATTTGCAGTGCTTGAAAAAGTATCTCATGAAAAAAAAAAGAAAGCAAGTGGATGTGTGCAAGTCTTAAAGCATTGGGTCGTTTTTTCAAAAAGAACAAACAAAAAACCCAGATTGATTTTTGTATCCTCTTTTCATTAATAGAGATAAGGAAGATGCACATAGATCAAATTGTAGGTGAAAAAAAGAGCGGAAATAAGAGTTTGTCGTGTACTAAGCACATGCTTGCATGAGTGAAGTAATGCACCCACACGAAGAGTTAATGATTTCCAAGCTTACAGAGCAACAGCTGTCTTTATCATCACACAATATGAAACAACTTTAGCACTACTGTTACAGCTTGACCATCAGATGTACTCTTTTCTTATCACATAAGAGACCATATTATAAGAAAGAAAAAAAAAAAAAAAAAAGCAGCAGCAGCTTTCAGCCAACAACTCAAAACAGTGAATCCCTACCCAGGGCACCCAGTCACCTGGCTGAGTACCCCACAACAACCAGCGGGAGCACACTGCAGCCTGGGGCCTACCTGCCTGTGCTCCTCAGCTGGAATTCAAGAGCTTTCCACTGAAGAAAGGGAAGATCTCTGTGGTTCAGAGCATCACAGAAGCCTTAATACTGTCACACGAAACAAACACTGCTGGGTGTTAAATAATGGCGAACTTCTAGAAGAAACAACTCAAAGCTTTCTTTGAGCAAACAGGTGAGAACCAGAAAGCCTGACAAACACAGGCCTCACCATGAGAGGTCACCTCAGGAGGGAAAAAGGGGATCCACAGGCCTGGCTCTGCCTCTACCTCCTTGGCACAGCAGTTCGCAAAGTGTTCACTATCTACCTTCCCATCACTGGCTGCCCATCAGTCTACAAGAAACAAGCAAGTCTGGGCGACGTGTAGAAAATGCTAACTAAAAATATATTCCTGTGCAAATAGAATAACACTGATTTTTCAGCCCTCATTTACAGAGGCTTTCTGAAACACAAAAGGTGACAAATCCTCTAGAGAAACAAATTGTGACATTTTTTTTTTTGGTTGTCTTTAGAAATAAGTTCACTGGCCTTCACACACTCAAGCCACAGCTGAAAAACACTGCTTACAAGACAAGGACAAATCCTGAAGCTAAATCTTTTATCACGAAGGCTTGGGATTCAGAATAGAAATGGAAGCAAATATGGTTTGAAAAGGTAGAAAACGATCCAACTTTCCCTAGCTTCATCTCACAAACACCAACCTTACTATAGTCCTATTAGGCTGCTTGCACTACACCACTTTCCAAATGAGCTAAACCCAAAAGGCAGCACAGGCTGCAAGAGCACAGAGACTAGAAAGAGCAAGCAAGAACGCACATTGAGTGAAACACAGCTCTCGGGATAACAGACAGCAAAGCCTTGCTCTCCAATTTGGAGCAGTGTGCATTGTTTTCCTGCTAAGGGTCAACAGGTTTTACTGTCAGATGAGTTCAAATGTTGAGATCTAGTCAGCCCAATAGTGCTGAACATAGTGACTGAACTACTTAACTTTCTGGATAACAGCTCTGTGTAACTGACCATTAAAAACACTGCAGAAATTTACCCCCCCAATAGTCCTCTGCCAACAGTAAGCTCAGCCACACACAGGTACAGCTAAGTACTCCCACAAGATGCAGCAGGGCTCAGTAACAGTTGTTAGAGGACATTAAAAGAGAAAATGTTTCAATGACCTACCTTGGAGAGAAAAGCAAAGGAACGCTCACTGCCTGTAGCAAAGGAGGCTTGCAGCCTAATGTGCTTCCTAAAATTGAAAGTAACTTGCACAGGATTTCAAAACAATACGCATATATCCAGTCTCCTTGAAGCTAAAAACACTGTTAAGAGACTCATGTTTATTAGATTTGTATATACAAGCTTTTCTCTGCTATCCTAACCAACTTCCAACACCACAGTGGTATATAGCTTGCTTTATCTAATAAAGAGATCAATATCAAAATTAATTTCTCCTTTGGAAGACCCAGAAAGAAGTTCACTTTACTTTGAATTTTGTTGAAGCTATAAATTCTCAACAACAGTTAATTAGTACTTCAAAGTACTCTGACTGCAGGTAAAAACCTTGGCACACAGTTCATATAAAAAGTCAAGCAATGCTTCTGTGAGATCAGACTAATGCGTTGACACCAGAACTACCTGGATATGGCAGTTTCAGTCACTAAAAAGAGTTTAAGTTGTAAAAATAGGGTCACATAGATTTCAGTTAGAACACTGACTCTAGAATTCCCCAAAATAAACCTAAGTAAATTCATAGCAATAAAATATAAATCTGTGAGGAACTCAGAGCTTTACTTGGCATAAACATAACTTCACTTAGGATAAGATGCAAAACATACCTATCCTAAAGTAGAATCATGGCTCCCTTTCTCGGTTCCCGTTGGGATGGTCCGATCTTGAGCTTGTAAGAAGCAGAGTGCTTTGTCTTATTTAAAGATAGATTTCAGTCTATCTTTACCTATCTATCTCTAGCAGAAGGCTANGATCCTTACGTTTTTCCATACTGATTTTTAGACTGCCAGCTAACATATCCGAGCCCTTTGCACTGGTTATTCCAGAGAATGAGACAAATTTGAATTCAATGCTCTTGGATATAAGGGGATTTCCAAAGAAAGTAAGTTACATTTGTTGTAAAGATTTTGTCCATGTCAGCAGCTTCCTTGCTTCCTCAACTGAGACGTGCAGCAGATTTCTGCGCACATCAATAAATGCTCAATCCCCTACTGATTTAGATATAAATAGAGCAGTACACGGAGGACCTTACCCCTGTTAACCACCCAAAGCTACAAGATCAGCATACACATAAGGGTCTGTAAAAGAGGTGCATTCTTTTAATCTTAAAACATTAATATTAATATCCTTGCTAAGATGCAAAGCAGCGCTTTGTAAGTGTGACATTTGTCTATGTTTTACCAAACATCAGCTAGCATGTGTATTTTATTTTTGTCTGGCACGCACAATACTCTAAGTATACAGCAAGCATCTTCCCAAGGTACCAGGAAATTACACCAGGCATTTTTTGTTCAAGGGCTCACTCAAGAAAAACAAAGCTACCACACAAACAAAAACAAGAGCGAATTTCTCCCTGCAGCTTAAGAGAAGATATAATTCTGTAATAACCCCAAGTGGACTCTGTCCCCCACCACTATAGAAAAGGAAGGAAATTTTCAAGTATATCCAAATGCACAACGCAGATTCAAAGATTCAGTGAAAGCCAGGAATAACACTAGCTGCTCATGAGTTCATCCCTTGCTGTTTCCCAGTCCAGAGGCACAACTTCAGACAATTTTCGCTTTCTCCTCAGAGTAAGCCAATGGGAAAGCAGACTGACCAAGTTTAGGTCAAGCAGTAGCCTTGCTTCAATTGAGTGCCTTAACACCAATTACTGCAGTGAAACAAAGGGGGAGGGAGCATTTTGTAGACACTGCTTAGTAACAACTGCCTAAGAGGCATGCAAATAAGGGCCATGCCTCCTTGGAGCATCTTAAGGCATAAGTATGGGACTCTTTAAAAGAAAACAAAAAAAAGAGGCTTCCACATAGCTATTACCAAATAATCTCTGACCACTGAAGTCATGTGCTCTAACAAAGCAGCATTTTGAAAAATGTCTCGATCCCTAAATAATTACTTACACAGGGAAAAGTGGTATAGTATGTAAGACAAGGAAAGCAAAAAGAAATTGTACTAAGTTTAGAAAATAAAAGGAGCCAAAAAGTAAGAGGAACATACAAAAGAACACAAAGCTAAAACAACCCTTCCTAACAGAAGAAATAAATGAGGAAAGTCTAGAAGTAAGCTTCTCAAATTTTGCGTAGGATTAGGATATGCTTGATTTAACAACCAATTTGTCACTTAACTAGATTAGTTTTTAAAAGAAAAATCAGAGCACAGCAATACCTTGCAAAGGCTTGCAGCGTGTAGGTCCCCAAACAAGCCATGCAACCAGAAGCAACACAGCCTTGCCAGGGAAAGATGGCAGCTGATCAGCCCAGGTAGGACATTTTCAGCCAAACTAAAACTTTGGGATTTGTTGCTGCTATACTCCCATCAAATGCAGCAACACTGCAGGGCACCTCAAGGCGTCTCAGCAACCTCAGCCCTGTGTAAGGACAGCTCTGTTTGGCAGTGCCTCACTGTGCTCTGTGCCTGCATCTCCTCCATTTGCTTGCTCAGGGAGCTCTGCCCTGAAGCCTTCACAAAACGGCCGTAACTGAGCCACACCACACAAGGGGACAGTGTGTCACTACGCTCTCACTCACCTTTCCTGGCAATAAAGAGATGAGGAAATAAGTTAGTAATAGCTTTCTAGGTTGTTTTATCTTTGTATAGCGCTTTGAAACAGCATGTAGAATGTGTGTGAAATGAAAAGTACTCTGAAAGCAAAACTAGGAAGCCCTCGTGGATGTAAGTTGTTTCCTTGCCAGGACATTTTCAAGGCTGAGACAACCTATATTGGTCTTAGATCTTTCTAGTAAGAGTGCTACTTATGAATCACATAGACTCAGCTTTTAGTCCTTGGCCTCACCTATTAGCCATGCTAAGGACAAGGCAAGAAGTAAAACACCAGAAGAAATAAAGAGCCATAATCAAAAAAATCCTTCAGACAACACGCAAAGAGAAGAGCAGAGAAGCGCAGGTACATATGCAGAGTACAACTAGACCCTCTACTTCCTAATCGTCAAAATACGAGAGTGAACCACTGAACAGTTTACTACACAAAAATAAACTGGAGGAGACAAAATGAAGGAAAGTGGAAAAGGACACAAAGGACTCCTATAACAGAGACATAACCAGACGCCAAACACGTGAAGCATTCCGCATTCAACCCACACTGTTTTTCCCCTTTACCTAACAAAAGCTCAGGCACTTCAGAAGCACAGGTATCAGCCTGCGTTCACCCCATTTATACAATCCAAAGCTCACTGCAGGCAGATGTCCAAGCCTAAAATTAACCACTGTTACACTACACTACATAAAACTACCTTTTATTGTAATCTAAAGGCTTCAACACCAACAATCTAGGCCATGGGTGCACATTCTATTGGATCACGTATTAAAGAAGTTCCTTCCTTGCGGAAGCCCTGTTATAAATTCTGCTTTCCTCAAGAAATATTTCAGGCCCCACTTCTGCAAAACCACTTTTAAGAGCAACAGATCTCTCAGCTGCTAGCAATATCTACCTGCATCTGTGGAAGCCTGACAGAGCAAGCCTGAGGAACGTGAATCAACCCTGTCCACTTCAGGAAAGTGAGAGGGAGACTTCATAGTATCTGTCATTTTCTAAAATATCGTACGCTTGTATTTTTGCTGCCAAACTCACCAATTTCACTTTCCCTGAATTTTTTTTCCATCTCCTTGCCCAGCCAGAACCTGACTGAAGCTGCCTCTTCCTCTTTGGTCTTCAAAAGAAAGAGTTAATTGGACTGGAGCACACTTTTCTGCACTCTTTCCCAGCGCCAGGCAGCTGGCTGAAGCCCTAGTTTTCAGCAAAAGATATAAGCAAGCCAGAAGTATGGGCTGGCAAGCTCAACTGTTTGGAAAAAAAGTGTACAACTAAAGACTGAGAACTCAGAAAAGGAGTCAATGAAGCAGTCTGCACATTCAAGGCGCGCACACACCACAGTAGTGGAAGAAAGCCGTCAGCCAGTCCACCTGGAAAATTCCGTGGGTGTGGAAGGCCTGCATGTGGATCCAGCCAGTGAAAAACAGGGGCTGAACAGTGAAACAGAAGAACAGGAGAAAAACAAAGTACTTCATCCTTTGAAGTAGTTTAACATACTTTGATGCAATAACTAATAAGGGTGCTATAGATGAATATATTCCTGTAAGACAACAGCTATGAATGGATCATGGAGATTGAAGCTCACAGGTTCTCCCGACAGGAGATTCAATTAAATGTACTGCTTCAGAGTGTGGTTCCGCACATCACCCAGTCTGCAAATGCCATTTGTCCAATAGTTACACTAAAACAGATCTATTTCCACAAACACAAGGTACAGTAAAATAAAACCATTAAGACTTAAATACCATTTCAAGTATTTGTTACACGAACAGATATTTAATGGTGGTATTAAATGTGACAGGAGTCCCAATCTTGTAATTAGTTGCAGCTGTGTACTTTCACAAGTTGCTTGAGCAGGGCAACTCATCTGTATCTGTAGGACACCTAAGTGTTATTTTACTAGGCATGCAATGAGTGACTAACCTGTTTAATTCTATTGTTTCATTTTAGCTGCACACACACCACGCATTATTCAAGGACCTGCGCACTTCCTAACACTGGAAGCATTCTGATACAGAGGTATGGTAAAGCTGCAAACTACTAGGGGGATGCTCCTCCATCTCTCCTCTGTGGCACAACCCCACCACAGTCATCTGCTGCATTCAGATGTATTTCCACGACACATAACCCCTTTCTGTATTAAAGAACACAAAGATGAAGGCTCAGATTTAGGAAGGCAGATGGGTCCGTGCATCAGATACCGACTGATCCTAGCAGAAGGTAGGTAACTGAATACTTTAAAAATGGACCTAAATTTAAACAGGAAATGAGAGACATTCTCTCAGATTAGAAGCTAATATTCTAAGGCTGAAACTTTCCTTAATTAAAAAAAAAAAAAAGAAAAAACAGAGCCCTGTAGCATCTCCAGTCAAGGAAGAGCTCTTCAGAGCCGAGCCGATCAGACGCCAAGTGGAATCTGTGCCATTTTCACGTGCACTGAAACATCCAACAAGTCAGTAACAAAAGACATACAAGGAATGTAAAAGATTTTCCTCTTTCTGATGCATTATGTACAAAGTCAATCCTGATTAAAAAGAAACACAACCATCTCAGCACCACTACCCTGCAATGACTCCAACACTGGTATCTATTTTCTCTGTCTGATCATTACAGTTATCAAAAAAAAAATTGGTCTAGACAAGCTCAAGGAGAAATAAACACCATACTAGCAAACTCTGACTTGTAGCTGATAGAGGGCAGGATTATCCACTTTCAAACAGGAAAAAAAAAATAATAAGTAATGAGATCACTCTCTGAGTGTATAACTGTTCAGAAACCATGCCTAATCCAACATTAACACTCACTTCACTCACTTTTATGCCACAGCTCTTGTTTGGTGAAAGTAAAATATGTATCAGAGCAGGGCAGCAGGAGCACAACACACCTAACAGCCTCCACTTGTCCATGCTCTAACTCCCTTCAAAGCATCCAGTGCTGCAATGGCTTTCAGCCACAGGAGCCAACCCACAATAACAACGCCTCACAAAGCTCTTACCAGACAGATGCTCACTAGCAGGACCCCCGCAGCAAAACATTAGCTTCCTCTTGTTACTCACATCAGCTCTGAGATACGCGTACGTACAACACAAACCATGGTGCTTGCCACATATTTCTATGCGTGGCACTCTCCTGGTCACTTCTGCAAGGACAGCACTTCTCTAGAACTTCTGACTGTGCCATAGCTCCTAACTATGGATCTCTATTCCTAATGTGAAATAAGTCATTGAAACCTTTAAAAAAAAAAATCCAAAGAAAAATATTTTGCTTTTTAAGTTATGCGATACATTTTCTGCTACACTTCCTCAAAGAAAGACCATAAGTAAAAAAAAAAAAAACCCAAAGAAAAATATTTTGCTTTTTAAGTTATGCGATACATTTTCTGCTACACTTCCTCAAAGAAAGACCATAAGTAAAAAAAAAAAAAACAAAAAAAAACACTAGTAAAAAGGAAAATACTGACAACGAGCTGCTAATGATTGGTGGAACCTACATCCTTTAAATGCTTTTGCAAATGTAGATCAATTTCAAAGCGAATAGGACTAAATGTTAACACAGGTTTCCACAGTGACTTCACACTAGAGATGGAATCTGTCTGCAAAACATGAAACATTTTTTCCTCTTCCAATCCTGGCAAAACAAAGCAATCATATCCCACTCCTCTAAAACAAGGATGCAGTTCTGGAAGCTTCAATTCTAAGTAATAATCAATCTCAACACATGTTAACCCCCAAAAAACGTGTTTTAAATAAAGCACACTTTTCCGTGTAGTTACATATTTGTAAAATGAATTTTGCTCATATGGCAGTCCTCTTAAAGGCAGCTCTAATTTAAGGCAGTTTTTCACCGTTCTAAGTGCCAAACACTATTTGCACCTCTCCTGTGTACTTCTGTTTGTTTTTACACATACACACCCAACTCCTCCCAAATAAACTATAGTCATCGCAGTGTGTTGTCAAACGCGCACAAAGGAAGTCAAAGCCAAATTCAGAGTGCCTCAAGCATGGGATTGTCCTCTCTCTGCAGCTTTCCATTTTACATGCATCGCTCAGGTTACACTTTCTTAATATTGTAAAAACTTGATGAGAAAGATTGATTTCAAGATCGCATTTTCTCAGAATCACCTTGTTCCAGTACCATATTTGTCTTCTACTTCAAGCTGTCACTCTCAACCAAACAGAAGTTAAATACACAGTCAAAAAATTGACAAGCTACTTAATTTATAGGTGATTCAAGAAAAAATGAATCGTAGTGACAAAGCAAGCATTGGTTTCAAATGGATAAGAATACAAATTTAAAAGTGGCAAGTAGAATTTTTGACACATTATGCAAGCTCAATACCAACAGCAAGAGCTATTAAAGTGCTTAATATGAGTAAAACTTTAAATGGAGAAGAAGGATGCCCACCACTGAACAGCGTTCCTGAGGAACAGTTGGCATCTCAAGCTGCCTGTGCACTGTTGCATCTACCTAGTCATTCATAAGCCTACAGTTTTTCACACCTATGCAAATGGATTTGATGTATTTCTCTGTAAGGACTTAAAATATCAAAAAACTAAGGCTTCTCTTCCCCAACTTGTAGCATTTTTACGGTTATATCACTAGATACTCCACAAAAGCATCACGCTCAAGCATTACAGTAGTCGGCAACATTCCAGTTGAAACTATGAGTAACAAAAACAATAAGCACAACACGCACTTGCATATCCCAGTATTTCTCTGGCTTGTACTTTTTGATCTGTATGTCTTATAAATAGCTAACTATACATTCTTCCACCTGTGTGATTTTACACCATCATAACTGTACAGATTTTTTTAAGCAACAAACAATTTATAAAACTCTAAAACGCTGCTTCTGCTGTTCACAGCCAGAAAACATTCCTCACCCTCAAAGTTTCAGCTTTACTGCACAACTGCTATCTACTCAAATTTTGAAATACGAAAAGTGGGAGGAGTTAAAGGACAATCCATTTCATCAGTAAACGTTATGTGACTGGCATAAAACCCTCAAGTTGTATGTCACCAACCAAGATACGTATCAGAATCTTACTAGCCAAGCAAATCTAGTCAGCCTTGTTTATGATCATGACTTCCAGCCGAATGAACCTTTATGCTTCTCAGTGGAAGCCTGGGAAACTGCTTAACGCAATTCAAATTTCCGTAAGTCCAAGATATCATGATTCAGCCTGCATTGCACTATACATCCTGCAAACACATCCCTTTGACACTGAACCCTGCTGTGAGCAGATGAGAGTATTTGCTGTGTTCTGAAGTCTCCTTGCAGCCGACCACATGACTACTTAAAGCATAAAAGAAAGAAGTTGCTTACTAATGTTGTTATTGAAGGGAAAAAAAAAAAAAAAAAAAAAAAAAATGGAAGA
>VXAV01003327.1:139241-163968 GCA_013399715.1 Alectura lathami
GAAGTCGGGTTTTTTTTTTTTTTTTTTTTTTCCCCCAAAGTGAGATCCTTAGAGTGAACGCGTAGTCCTATGAAACAAAAGGGGAAGTCTGCAGCCTTGGATCAAAATAAAGATCTGGCGATCCGTGGGTGAAACAACTGCCCATAAACTACTAGCCCTTAAAGAGATCTACAGCAGCATTTCTGTAAAAGCCTGAATGACCAGCTGCTAAGTTCCCAGTATCTGGCAACATTCTATAATACGCAGTTGTGCATGCAATACTGTGGAACTTCCTTGGCTCATGGTTTTTTTCTTGTGGGCTGTAAGTAGAAAAATAAAGACTTTGGTGTAAAGCAGTTGCTATAAAGACTGGCTAGGATGAGTTGATAGCTGACATAGTAGTCACACGTTAATAACATGGGCTGGTTCATGAATTCCTGAAAAGTGTTTTATGCTGAGTTTGCATAACATTGAGGCAAAGATTTGGTTAAACAGTTTGGGATCATTTTACTCCAGCCGGACTATTAAATTCAGGTGAATGTTGCATGTCGTCATGACAGACGTTGCAAGCTGGTTTGTCTCAGGTGGCCTGTGTAGAAGATTTGTAGTTTTTGTAGCTTACATTTTGTCAAGCCAAGAGGAGGACTACCCCATTTTCAGGTATACACTGCAATCAGAACGTATTGCTGAAAGGAGGGCTATTTGCCATACAGTGATAGCTACAAGAAACCAGTCGAGCTAGCAGTTCTTCAGCTGCCTTCATTGTTCATCACCTGCACGCCTCACTGTAGGTACCAGCAGCATGGCTGTGGATGGTAGGGACATGGATGGCTTGACCAATTGTAGCTCTGCTGGACCAGCTCACTTATTTCCTTGGGCTCAGCTGCCATGATGAAAGCTCGTTATTCAAAATGCAGCCATCTAAGACAGGGGAGACTATATAATCACACAGGAATCTGTTTGATTGCTGAACTTTTTTTTTTTTTTTTGAACAGACCTCACTTGAAATGAATTTCTTTTTTTTTTCTTTTGAGTTGTTTTCTGATCCCAAACATAATATGGACAGCTTCCTTTTTTAGCCTAGCTGTCAGGATCTTCAGTAGTATTAAGCTAGGAGATACGTAGAAGTCATGCTTCCACTTCAAGTGGCTAGGCAACATCACCATTATCTGTAGCTTGTATTTTGGGTTGCATTGTTTCAGCACTGTTTACCTGGGGAGGCTCTTAAAGGCAAGTTTGATGACTACACACAAAGCAGTCAATCCAGGAACTTGGTTACTATAATTTAGTACCAGCTGGCAGCTTGGGTTAACAGACCCAGAAATAGAGAGGGCTGGTAGCAAACGGTTGCCTATGTCTCAAAATGTGAGCTGACTGAAATCCTCCTCCCTCCAGTCTCCCTGTTCCCAGGATGGATCTCTAGTGGCTAGTGAGGTGTATGCTCAGACTGCTGCCGCTTCCTCAGTTAGCAAAGCAGTGAGGCACCTGAAGTTGCAAGAACCCATCTTTGTACATCCTGTCAGCACTGCACACCTCCTAAAGATGACACTACAAGCTTTCAACTTTAATTGGGACGTGTGCAGCTCTCCTAAACTGTGATTGAATTGCAAAAGATACCAGGAACACAAAGTGAAACCTCAAGCATGCAGACAGCATGAAAACATAGCTGTGCTTCCAGCCTCATTTACCTTGTCAGAGTTTGTCAGAAGATTTCTGGTCAGCCTTGCCCACATTGAACTAAGGGAGGGGACTGTTTTGTGAGAAGAATATAAACAATCTACTCACTTTCAGCTGATGCAAGAGATAGCGGTTTTCTCTTCCTCTTGTACATAAGTAAAGGAAGGAGGCGGCAGAGAAAACTCTCGCAGCTGTTGTCCCTGCTGAGCTGCACTGCCAGGTTTGCTACACCTTTGCCTTGCCTCATGATACTTCAGGTTAAGGCAAAACAGGAGCCAAGTGTGGATGCTTGGGTTCCACTCAAAACTAGAATTTTCTATATTTGGTCTGACCTAACAGGACATTGGCCATTGGAAATTGAAAGCTAGTGAGGACAGTCACCATGCTTGTTCTTACGGTTGCTATCAGAGAAATGTTTCCCTGTCAAATCAAGGCTTTAGGAACAGATGGGACAATGCTGAGAAGGGAAGGGCGCCGAGGGGCTGTGTCTTTAAGTATGGCTAGGAATTTCCAAAGATCCCGGAAAGCACAGGAGACTGAAAGTTACTTTTTGTTTTACAGGAATGGAAAGAAGGGGAAATCCTTCTGTGGCATGAATAATGAAGTGGAAGTTTCAGAACAGCTCTTCAAGATTTCATCCCTTTGAGTGTATCATCTTTACTACCACCAAAATTATTGTCAACTTGAAAGGAACTTTCCCAGTAAGAACTGTGAGTCACCTCAGAATCAGAGTATTTTGAGTGAAAACTAAAGAATAAAACAGTAGGGACCTGGGGAGAGTGGCTGTTGTCCACGTATTTTTAATAGACATTTCACAACTTTGTCTAAGGAGCAAGAAACAGGTATAGAAATGGCAACCAGGGACTATTTTGTATGGATATCTGCAATACAGAACAGTTCTCTGTGTAAGCCTCAACGCAAATGCATCAGAATTTCCCATCAGAAAGAATGCTAACTGCAAAAACTGATATTTGCCATTTCCAGACATCTCTAGGTAACACATGCACTTCAGTCTGATTCCTTTTTTGCCCTGTGGATACCATCCGCATTTTCAATTCAGTTACAATTAGAAGTACCGTCTAGCAGACTCACACAGATCTAGTGGTGAATTCCAATAATCATGTGTTATTAAAAACAATGTCTGGTTTTAATAAATTCAAAATTCAAGTACTTAACTGTTTTTTAAATGCATTGCATTTTAAAAAACTCAAGAGAATTTATTGTGATATGTTGACAGAGGTAGAACTGCAACAGTAGAGCCAGATTCTAACTCCTGTTCTAACTCACAGAACTGCACCTTAGGCAATTTCCTTTATCCCTCTAAGTATTAATTCACCTAAACTATAAAGCAGTTGGTGAAAGTATTGTATTTAGCATTGTTCTTCTGAAGAGGGAGACACAATTTTTTTGTTCCTTTGCGTTTGGTTGGATTGGCAGGAAGGACGTTACTGTGGCAAGTCATTTGATCAAAAATAGTGACACATCTCTCTGGATTTTTAAATTTAATTATCATTCTCAGGTATTTCAGTAGGCTTAGACAGCTAAGAATGTCTAACAAGTATTACCGTAAAATTCATTTGAACTTAGTATTGTATTAATTCTTCCTGCTTAGCCAATAAAACATTTATCTGTGAACATTTAGACTTTCATCTGCTTAACTACAAGACTGTCTACCAATGTGAACTTTCCTTGCTATTTGCTACACACAGAAAATAGATTTTTTTTTGATTTTTTTTTTTTAAGCAATCCTTAAGCATTGCAGCAAGAACAGCAGCTATCTAGGACAATAGCTTCGGTACTAACTTCTCTTGTGGCCAGTGGAGTGAGACAAAGCAAAAGCTCTTGCTGACATGCCTTCTGTCAAACAAGTTCCTGCCAGTGTGAGTAGCGTATCATAGAACTGGGTCAGAAAGATGAATTATAGGGCACACTCTGCATCTCCTCTGAGAAGGAGCAAAGTGCATCCCACTTTGATAATTGTTAGCAATTACAGCTAGCTGTGTATATGCAGATAGGTGGCTAGAAAAGCAAGACAACATAATTGTATCAACAGCACTATGCCATTTTAGATCCCTAATGCAGAGATGTTGAGCTGATTTTTTTTCTCTAGTGCTTTCCTTCAGTACAGAGCACTCTCTCCATTCAGCTTAACAAAACAGAAGAGGTTTTGTACCCCCCTATGAAAGACTTCTTTACCTCTTCAAAATCCATCTACCTCAGTTTCGTTTTATTTCAACATTAACTTTACTTTGCTTCACCCAGCACCATGTTACTGGTAATTGCCTCCCCATCCTTTGCCCTGGGCTCCTGCTGGTGCCTCCTCACTGTCATCCATATTTTTGCAGCCTCGGTGTCACTTGAACCCACTAGCTTGGGCAATACTGGCATAAAACCCGTCTTTCTCAGCTCAGCAGAGGTTATTAGCTTCCATTTCACATACAGCCCTGCGTCACCTTTAATGTTAGCATGTTTCATTAGAGGGGCATTCCTCACCAGCTGAAGCTGGTGTTCAAGGTCTCCCTGAGGTCAGTAATGAACTGGATGGAGTAGTTTGTATTTGAGATTTCATTTTCTTTCAGACTTAGTTACGCACATAAAAATGAAAAACAACAACACTAGGAATATAATTGTTAGTAGAACAATACTCTGTTGAATCTGTTCTTTTGAGCTCTTTCCTCAGGATTATCTATTCATTTTCATGTCTGATTTTACCCCTGGGTATATGTCAAATTATTTACCTCTGAAAACAGGTTTTTTCTATATGAAGTACTAGTGAAACAATTAAAAGCTTTTAAGAAAGCCATATTTTGCCTTTGGGAAAATCTTTCAATATGCTTGTGGAAAAAGAAAACACAAGTTACTCTTTTACATCACTACAGTAAAAAGGCATATTAAAACATCTGAGCTAATAGAAAAAAGAAAAAAAAAAAAGGTAAAGAAAAGATAACCACTGCTGAATAATAAAAAAGATGGTCATTACAATTACTAGATAGCATTCCTGATCAAGCTTCTTGCAAGGGTGGATCATGAGCCAAATAAAACAACAGCCTACTCACTCACACCTCTCTCAGAGGCCACTGTTAACTGCAACACCCCTTTGTTTGCACTACATCCAGATGGTTCAATTCACTGTGACACCAGTTTGATTGTGAATTCAGTTTAACTGAAGATGAACACAAAATTAGAGTTCCTACCTATTCCTGTTCATATCTGGAAAATATTATGTCACGAATGTTTGTACAGGCACCTTTACAAATTCTAGATCATTGATTCAGGGTAGGTTTAGTGAATCACAATAAATGCTAGGGCTGCTTTTAGTAGCACACAATTTCTGGCACATTCACATCTTCTCTTATGTCTACTGAATGAGCTAATGGTGTATAGTTACAATACATAAGTTTTTTTTTAAAAAAAAACTATTGCTAGTCTTAGGAGGGAAATCCAAGGCTCCTTTTATGTACACAATCAGTGTGATAGCTCCCATTGTACTACATAGAAGAATGGTGTTAAGCAGAAGCAATTAAATGACCGTCATATTAAAAACAAAATTTGAACTTCACAGCTATTTCCCTTTCTTATATCTTTTGATATTTTTACTTTATTTTACTTAAATCCACATTTACTTTTTTTTTTTTTTTTTTTTCCTTCTTTTTTTTAAAACCTTTGGGGTTGCTTNCCTTGTGTTAAAACCCATGGTGATGCATTGGCATATTTTATTCTGACTTTTCTGAACCTCTGTCTTTATTGACAGCTGTTTCCAACATATTCCTTTCCAGTATCTAAATATTTTCCATCTTCCTTGGGAAGATGCTATTTGCATGCTTGATATACCTATAAAATGCTAATTTTTTCCTGTAAGTTGGTTATGCAATACTGAGGTTCTTAAGGACATTTACACAGTGCTCTAACAAAATGCCTGAGGGTATTTGAGTTAAGGGTATAGTATAGAGTGCTGGTGGCTTGGAGGTCAGAGGATGGCTTGGCAAAAGAGGAATTTCTCCCTGTAATTTCAGGCTTGTGTTGAGCTGTCAGGGTTTTTTTTGTTTATTCTAAGGCAATTTCACACACTTGTGATTTTCCAATGCTTATAATATTAGCAATCATCAAATGATGTTGTGGTTGTTGTCGTTGTTTGGTTTTTTAATAACCTGGGTAAGATTACACAAATTTCTGTGTATATCGGTCTTGATTCCAGTTTGGTAGTTCTTGTGGGGGTCAGAAAGGGTTTTTTTTTGTTGTTGTTTGTTTGTTTCTTCAGATTACTTTAAAATATTAGTAATGGGAGAAAAATGTGTAAAATATTAACCATAAGTAGGAGGATATTGTAGCCCTTTTCACAGATCTTTTCAGAACATTTTATACTAAAAATAACTAGTTGGAAACAACTACTGCTTATTGTTCCCTTCTGCTAGTTTGGGCTGTAGGGTATTTTTGATCATGGAATTAGTCCACCTTAACAGTCTACCTTAAAAAGATGAGATTATTCAGCTGGTTAAGTCTGTATCTCTGTAAAAGGAAAACACCTTAACAAAGAATGGTTTGTTGCTGACCTGCAGCTGGTTATGGTATTTCATCTGAAAGCCTATTTAAGTCCTTAATGGTAACATTTATTCCCTCTCCCTCAGAGGAGTATTTTACAAACAAAATTAATTAACAAATGGGGATAGCCAATTTTGTGCTATAGTTTAGGCTGTCAGTCCCCCAAAAGGGGTGTTGGCAGTAATAATAATAATTATCTCAAAATATCAAGAGGTCTTCTGACTCTGATGAGCTCTCTGCTGGAGCTGACGCGTTCATCCTGGGGTGGTGTGTGTGCAGCAAAGAATAGATAGCAGCTGGCAGAACAGCGGAAGCTGTTGTAAAGGGCACAAGCACTAATAGTGGAAATAGCATACAAGCAACCTCTGACACGGAAATTATCAGCACCTGAACCCTTGATACTTTATCCAATTTATCCACAGCTTCCATTAAAAAGATGACTGACATGCCTCCAGCTTGTGAGGCTTTTTTTTTTTTTTTTTTAATACCCATTTCAGAGCGGATCCTTCTACACCGGGTGGATAGACACTCTTGCAAATGATTCACATTGACTTGACTTCACAACTGTTCTCTAGGCTCACATCTTTTGCTCTGTCTAGTTCCTTCTTTCACTGGTTCTGTCTTCATTGCTACAGTTAAGTGGAAGCAAATTGCAGTGAAGAATTAGAATTGCCATAGTGGCTTTATAGTGGCATGAACCATGTTTAAAAAATTAGTCAGGCAGTTAGGGACTGCTAATCCTTTTTGTGATGAATACAAGGCTTGTTTCTTTGAAGGAATTTCTCACTACAGGGCTCAGGACATAGTTCAGCTTTACCTCCTAAATCCTCTTGCAGCAAGACAATAATACAAAAGTAAAAATGGGAGTTTAATGTAGCTTTTTTTCCTTATTGCCATTTTTTCTTGGCTTACTTTCTGATGCCAGTGTTATAATATCATATTTATGTCTGCTCTTTGAAGAACTAATAATTAATCTAGTGCTTAATAACAACACAGTAACAGAGAAACCCAGCTGTTCATCCAGAGGTAGTAAGAGAGATTGAGTAGAATACAGGTTTAGAAATACATTGCAGTTCATTTAAATATTGTGGGTTTGGGAAACTGAAAAGACACCAAATAGGAAGCCCCCTCTAAATTACCAAATGAATTCTCCTGAGAATTATCACATTTTTCACTCGTACAATGAATCTGCTCAATTTATTCATCATAGTCCATAATGGCAGGAAATCCATGAGGTGACATATAGTGACAGTTGATTTTATCCCTGCAAATTCTAATGTGTTGTTTTACACAAAAACAATAGTAGCTGCAGAAGAAACGAGAAAAGCAATGAAGCAGATAAGCCAAAGAAATACAAAATTTCTGACTAAAGATACGTTTTTTTTTTTGTTTTTTTTTTTTTCCCGTATGGCCCTATTTTAAGTGAATTAAAATGCTGGCTTTAGACACTACATAACTAGATTTACTTTATACCAAAATACCGAATTGAAGACCCTTTACCTTCTGTAACATTTTAACTGGATTTGAAAGTCATTCTAGGAGGTTCTTAAGCATTTTTGTCCATGTACTACAAAGGAAAAAATCAAGGTGAAACTGCACCTACTGTATATTGTGCTTGAACCAATAGTGCCCCCTCGAGGAGATTCTTTTATGTGCCTAGGAGCAGACAGATGACTGTTTATTCACAAGGTGAACTGAAAGTAAGGCCCCAGTAAGTTGCACATATCCACAATATTTCTTCAGATTTTCTGTTAAGCTACTATGCATGCAAACAAGCCTGTTTGTTCCCAAACCTGTCTGTAATTTTTCCTGTACCTAAATATGCATGGTAGTATTGTTGAATCCACCTATAGAACAAGTTCTGCAGTTTTGTATTGAGTATGATACTTGTAGGAGCATTAATGTAAACAGGACTCTCAGACTCACCTTTCTACAATCTCAAAATGTTGAGAAAATGCCATTACAGATCTTACACACCTTGTAATTTGGCCTGCTAGTGCTGAGACACTCAGTTCACCCCAGGCATACATTTATCTGCAAACCCCAGGTGTGCCTGCAACTCAAGAAGTTCTGACCAAACTGGAAGCCAATGGACCAGTTAAAACATCAGCAGCATAGCTACAGTGACTCCAGATTCATCTGCTGAGAGCCCCTGGTGGGTTTGTACAGCCTACACTGCTCTAGCTAAATTTCTACTAGTGTCTGAGCAGACTCATTTAAACCGATCTCAGTACATATACACAAACTAGAGCTACCTTACCAAATAGCTACGTATACTACTAGATACCACTAGTGGAGTACAGGAAACAATCATTTAGAACAATCTTCTCTACTTGCAATGCCTTCTATGCTATGAAATGTAAGACTTAAGATGACAGCAAAAAAAAAGAAAAAAAAAACTCCAAAAATCTTTTCAGAACTAATAGGAATCATGTCATAGAATCATACAATGACTTGGCTGGAAGGGACCATAAAGCCCATCCAGTTCTAACCCCTGCCATGGGCTGGCTGCCACCCCCCAGATCAGGCTGCCCTGGTCCCATCCAGCCTGGCCTTGAGCATCCCCAGGGATGGGGCACCCACAGCTGCTCTGGGCAGCCTGGGCCAGGGCCTCAGCGCTCTCTGAGCAAAAAATTTCCTCCTAACATCAGACCTAAATCTCCCCTTTCCTAGTTTAAAACCATTCCCTTGTCCATCACTCTCAGACCGTGCAAAAAGTCACTCCCCCTCCTGTTTATAAGTACTGGAAGGCTGCAGTGAGGTCTCCATGGGATCTTCTCTTCTCCAGGCTGAACACCCCCAGCTCCCTCAGCTTTCTCCAGCCTCTGATCATCTTCGTGGCCCTCTTCTGGACCCGCTCCAGCTCGTCTTTCCTGTGCTGGTCGCCCCAGGTCTGGGTGCAGCACTGCAGGTGGGGCCACAAGAGGGCAGAGCAGAGGGGGACAGTCCCCTCCCTGCCCTGCTGCCACCCCTCTGTTGATGCAGCCCGAAATGCCAGTCTCCACAGAAGCAATGTTCTCTTTAAAACAGTTAGAAAAAAAATCTGACAAATAATGAACAAAAATAATGATGCTGGTTTGCCATAAAGACAAATAGAAAAATGCTTTGCTTCAAAAGATGAGAATGTGAAAAAAAAAAAAATCAGAGATTTAGGCAGGTAAGAAGGAGGTC
Organism: Alectura lathami; assembly: GCA_013399715.1. NCBI lineage: Eukaryota > Metazoa > Chordata > Aves > Galliformes > Megapodiidae > Alectura > Alectura lathami. The sequence goes on from VXAV01003327.1 coordinate 148,608, forward strand.
AGAAATAAACAAGCAAGACGTAGTATGACAGGCAAGATTATAATGAGAAAATGAAAAAGCCTGCTACAACCTATGTTTTCTGATACTGCAAAAGATGCAAGAGGTACATGCTTTTGGTAAAAGCATATGAGAGAGTCTGAAAACATCATATGTATAAAACTCAGTAAGAGTCCACTAATTTTCAAATCAAGAGGAGCTGCAGTTACAGAGTTTGCCTACATAGGTAATGGAACAAATTAAGCTCAGTTACTGCTTATTGAAATGGTCTGCAACCACATGGTGCAAATCTTAGTTTGCATTTACTGGCAAGATATTGCACATGTGCTTCTGTTAGAAAGTAGTTATTTGATTGCACAGCAAGTTGGTGGTAACTTTCATGTTGATGCCTCAGAGGTATATATTATTCTGCAGTCCTCCAGGTGCCTTCCCACACAGCTTGCCTTTTCACAAAACCATCTGGTTTGCTTATGTGATCTGCCGTCATGATTAGAGCCCCACCATCTTTTGTGCTTGTGGGACTCATCAGGTTCAGAAATCAAGAGCCTGCTGAAACCTGAAGGAGATGCAACACACTGAAGTAGATCCTGGTAATTAGTTTTTCAGCCCTTTCACCAACTATCTGCTGATTCCTATGCACACCCAAACATCCTGGCCTGAAATTGAGACCTTGGCTTGTTGGCATTAATCTATTTTGACTCATTACACCTGCCATTGTTGCATGTCGTTAGTGTTAGACTTCATGATACAGAGTTAATAAACATCGTAAAGAATCATATCAGATACTAGCATATTGGTTAGAGGTGAGTCGATTTTTTCCCCCTCTCTAATCAGGCATACAAAAGTGGTGACTGCAGAGGATTCTGTTCAGAATCAGTCTTCCTCTATGTATCTGTAGTAATCTGCTCTTAACCAACCAAACCATTATTCAGCTTGTCACAAGGTATCACTTTATCTCTTTGAGCTCCCTGTCCTGACTTCCTAGTGCCAAACCTACTCACCTGGCTTGTGTTCACGGTGAGTGCGTTGAAGGCGCGGCACAAACCAGGAAAGCATCGCTGCAGTTTTCAGGATTAAACAGCACCTTTTGCTCAGTGATTTACTCAGCCACCATCCCATCCTTTCATGTAGATTCACCTTCGTAGTCTGCCACTCAACATACTTCTCTTTCCCACTGATGATCTCCTTTGGCATCCTGGATTTACAAATGAAAATTCTACCACAGAAAGCATTTACTGGGTATATGGCAAGGAGCTAAGCGTTTTGTGAAGGTCAGTGTGAATCACTCTGTCGTATTATAGATTAGTATACAGCCCAGAACACCCCGTGAGGCCTTTCGGAGGCATTTTCCAAGTGGAAAGTATTGCATTTCATCTGTACAAAAGCTTTCAAGACATATTTTTCTCATATAAAATTATTCTGGCACAAAAATGCACACAAACAGCAAGGAGCCAATAATATTAATACCAAACATGTTAAACTGTATTTATTTCACTGAAAACCATGTGCATTTCTGCAGAGAATGTAGAATTGAATTTTAAGTACAGGAAGTGCTCTATTACTTCTATGGCATTTCAATGCAATGATGCTTTGTTTGCTCTAAATAGTAAGCTAAGCCTATCCAGTCAAATAAAGCGTCAGGAAGGAGTTCTGGATCTGCAGCAGCAAAGTTTGTCTTTCTGTTCTCCTGTCAGCTTTCCTAAGCAAGCACTTTTTCCACTTTATCACACCGAACACAAACTGCCAGTATTAAGACTCCCAGCAGAGTCTCAAATGCAGTTTCCAACCTCCCCCCAACCCTTCTCCCCCATCCAACTCTCTTCATGGCCTAAAGTCCTGCCAGGATTTCTGCAAGAGTGCAAAAGCAGGGATTAGCTTCACTCCATGAGCCTCAAAGCCCTGCTTGCCAACCCATAATGGTAATATGCAAAACAGCAGCAGACCGTAAAACCTTGCAGAGAGCCATCTACCACAGCCAAATCATTGTTAACATCTTAAAAATGGATATAGAGCTCAGAGTAACCTTGCACGAGAGAGCACCCCAGTGTTAGGGGTACACCACGATGCCCCCAAGAGGGAGTGAGTTGTCAGCCTGGTCTTAACAAGGTCCTCAACGCCTCTTCATGTCAGGAATAGCAATTTATCCTGAAGACTGTCCAATGAACTTTTCTCCCTACATGCTATTGAAAACAAAGGCCAGTAGTTGATCTCTGATCTCTTCAGCTCAAAAGCAGGGTGACTTTCAGTCTTGTACTCTTGAGAAAGCAGAACGATGACTACAAAGAAGGAAAAGGCCACAGCAAAAAGCCTTATGGATCAGCAACTTCACACTGCCTGCTTTGCCCTGTTTCATGAAATCACAAATTATTGCGCTACACGTTCCAATTTCTTGTCTTTGTTTTCTACAAAATCTAAATATCCTGCTTCTTCACACCTTTGTAAAAATAGTGTTTCATTTATGAATGTACCTAAAATGAATGTACGTATGAACCTATGAATGTACGTAAAAGTTTATACACTTGTCATACTTCAGAAGCTTTATAAGCTTAAAAAAGCAGGAATAAGACATACATTGGGTAAACTTAGTCCTACATAATCACAGCATAGCTCCCAGCTTTGAGACCTACTATGAAACAATCTATGATTGATACAGTGACGAAATAACCCACTGTTACAGACAGGACCACTTGACAGTGAACATTCCATGGAGTATAGATTCCAAACTTTTTTTTTTTAAAGTTATGCTCCTAAAGCACAAGTAAAAAATCCTGTGTCCTGAATACGTAGTCCACAAATTTAAACTACTTAATAAATAACTTATGGGGCTTTCACAAAAATCAACTATGAAAAGTTACACAAAGTTTAATGAAAACCATGCACACACTGGAATTTGACTCTCAGTCTATCCTCGAAGTAGGAACACAAGCAACTCTGCTCATGCTACTATCATTTTGTCTGCTTATGAAGTTGTGAGAGGCTTCTTTTCATCTCCCAACTCTGCTTTGTTATGACTTCCCGTTCTCACACTCACGGAAGCACTGCTCTGCAGCTCCTAGCCACGTATGACAGACTCATATCTCCTTCTGTTCCTCGGGTATAAGCCTCATTAGGTGATGCTTTGGCAGAAAATGAGAAGGAAATAGAGCAACAGTGAAGTAGCAACATGACAGCGACACCACTATTCTTCACAGTGCTGTCTGTGGTGGCAAATCTTTTCCAAGGATACCAGAATCAAGTAATTTTCCCTCAACTGCCTTTATTTGTATCAGGTAATGCTGGCTCACAAGAAAACCTTGCCAGAGCAGAGTAGCAGTGTAGCTTGCCTACTTGTAAATTCAAAGGCCTGACATTAACAGTGGGAAGAGAAGTACAATTGGGAACACTGGTTCCATCTGTTGCCTTAAGCAATGGGGTGCCCCTCAAAAACCTTATCGAACAGTGTCCGTCAAACCTGCAGGCTTTCAGGAAGCCAGCTGCCTGTGAGCACTGATCAGAACTAATGCGGGTAATGCGTATGGCTATTCTGTATATAGAACTTGTAACAAGCCAGATATTGAAAGAATTGTGCAAAGTAGATCAGTAAATTACAAGTTCTGTACATCTGAAAACTGTGAAAAAGGGCAGACAATCTTCTGCACAAAACACTTCCATCTGTTTCTCCACTGAAGTATTTCTTTTTAGTATATCCAGTTGATTTTTCTGTTTCAGCAGTATAAAGCAGAGAGAGTTTCTGTAAAGGTCTCTAACACATTGTCTGTTTGGGTTTTCTTTGTTTGTTTGTTTCATTTTGATTTTGATCAACAATACAAATGAGATTAGCCAAAGATCTTGGGGGCAACCAAAACATGTGAATAATAAAAATCAGAAATGCGAGCTCTGCTTAGGTTCTTCCAAACAGCCCCCAGCACCAGCACTTTTGTCTGTGCAATACTAAATGCCTTCTTGAAAGCCAAGCCTTGTGGTAAATGACTCAAAGGAAGTTAATGTTCCTAATCATTGCCTCTAAGATTCTTCTTTGTGCCATGCAGACTATGAAACTTCAAGGCTGGGCAGCCTTCAGATTTATTCTGAAGTCTCGCCCTCCATATATCCTCAGGTAACACTTTAGTAGTCCTTATATTGAGTAGCCTTCTCTCTAGGGAAGCTCTGGAAAGAAATCCAAGTGCATCGTTCTTAAGTGTAAGAAACTGAAGAGAAAATGAAACTGGTATGTAACAGAAGCCATTCTGCTTAGTGTGTGTGGCAGTCGGTTGAAGATGTTGGAGAGCTGGGACTTGTATAGAAAGTTTCACAATCTCAAAAGCAGACAAGATCTTTCCCAAGAATCCATATGACTCCTAAGGCTACAAACTGTTTTGTTTTTCAAATTATTATTGTTAAGGACTTGTGGCAATCATGTTCCCTGAACTTTTCCTCCTATTATTCTACAATAAGAAAAATGCCCTAGCAGCTGGCAATGTATTCATGCATTCTTTATAACTGAACTTGGGATAGAAAGAGAGTTAGATCAACTTGGATCAATTATCTTCTCTTAAGGCAATTATCACACGACATTTCTAGTTAGGAAAAGAGTTCAAAAATAAGGTCATGCCTCTCAGTTTTGCAGTTTAAATATTACTGTTCTAAGTAAGGTTTACAGTTCAGACTATGACCAAAACTAAAGCTGTATTAGCTACTAGTTCAGCTACTAGTTCAGTACAATAGAATAAAAACAGTAGACAGTGCTGAGAATACTATGTATTAAGCTCAAGAGTTGTAGCTGAGAGTAGTTTTAGGCTGCTCCCCTAAACCAACTCACATATGATTCAAAGCCACTCCAAGGACTAGCCATTGTTTTGGAACTTCTTAGGAAGTGGAGGGTATTTGGTGCTCAGCTGTGGCGAAGTGCTGGCTATCTAAACCAGACTGGCGTGCAATAAGTGATCAGTCTGGAGATTCACTCCAGAACTACAGTAACACAGCTTCAGCCCTTACGCAGAAGCAACTTTGACAACATAAAATACATGTTTATGTGCATCATACGACCATCAGAGTAGAATCATATGCTAGTGTGTATTTTTCCCCATCAGAGGGGAAAAAAAACAACATCTACACCATCAAAAGAATTCTAGCACTGCTCATTACTGAGACTGGAAGCCCTGATACATACTCACCTTCTGCCCTGAGCTGCTTCTAGCTACAGAGCAGCAAGGAACATCTCACCTTGTGAAATACATGAATGATGATGACTGGAGAAGAGAAGGCTCCGGGGGGACCTGGTAGCGGCCTTCCAGGACCTGAAGGGGGCCTACAGGAGAGCTGGGAGGGACTCTTCAGAAGGGCATGTAGCAACAGGACGAGGGGTAACGAACACACATTGGAAGAGGGGAGATTTAGGCTAGATGTTAGGAAGGAATTCTGTCCTGTGAGGGTGGTGAGACACTGGCACAGGTTGCCCAGAGAGGCTGTGGATGCCCCCTCCCTGGGGGTGTTCAAGGCCAGGCTGGATGGGGCTCTGAGCAGCCTGCTCTGGTGGGAGGTGTCCCTGACATGGCAGGGGGTTGGAACCAGATGATCTTTAAGGTTCCTTCTAACCCAGACCATTCCACAATGGCTATTCATCAAACACTGAATGAAGTTACCCTTGCACAGTACGTATAGCTTGTAAAGCCATTCTGAATATTTTGTAAGGAATCATGTTGTGTAAATGTAATACCATGCTTGTGACTGCTGTTGCAAAGGGGATCATATTTTGATTTCCCACTATCTATGAATACTGCTTGCAGCAGAGTTGTTTAGATTTTTATTTTAGGTACAACTAAAATAAGATCAGTAAGAAACAATCTGAAACTGGTCTCAAAGCAGTAAGACATGGAATTACTTCCTTGGAATTGGGTACTCCAGCACAGTAACTGAATGTGCAGGTGCAGGGCTGCCCCAGAGGAGCCAGCAGCCAACTGCATGCAGGAACAGGGACCTCACCAACCAAGGCATAGCCCTACAGCACTCAAGCAGAGCAAGCTGGTGACAGTAACAGGCATAACAGTCAGGACTAAATGTAGATCCATATCTACAGAGCATAGCTCAAACAGGCCTCTGCCTGAGCTAGCTCAAATGGGGCCTGAGGGGCCAATGGGCAGAGGGGTGTGGGGCCCAGGTGATGCTGAAATGGGTGTTCAAGTGCCCTGGCAATCGTGGCAAAACAGCTGAAATCAATTAGTATCTACTGTGAAAGTCTGGATGCTTAACAACCCCCCTAAACAGGGGATTAGAAGGTATATCATGATTCTATGATCCTGGGTAAATAAGAGATATTAAGACATCCTCAGAAAGTAAAATTATCTACGAAAGTCTTAGATACGGTTATCATAATATTGCGTTAGTTGAATGAATAGTTTGCTTTGAGGCTTCAAACAAAATCTTTAGTCTGAAAAAGATGTTTCAAATTGTTCCAATAGGTTGTGTTTGGGACTATTTCAGTTAAGGCCATATATGTGTTTGCAACATGCTAAACTAGATAGTTTGCTAATGTCAAAATCAGTTAATCAACAGAATTTGATTACATGTGTATATATGTATATAGAACACACAGACACTGTGCCATATCCAGAGACTTGATCACTGTGCTGATCTTCAGAGATCTCCTCCCAAAACTGAGTCCAATAGTCAACTCCAGTGGAGCAATGAATAAATTTTATCAAGACAATACAGTTTCTACATAATCTCAGGATTCTCATTGTAGTTTTTTATTAAAAACAGCAAAATGGTTTGAATTCCCTGGAACAGTATCATCCTGCTTCCACTAGATTTGGGGTGGACTTGTGACTTTTCTGGTCCTGAATTTCAAGAGGCAACTCTTATGAAATGTTTCTTTCTCCTTGAACTCTAACTACATTTCCTATGGCAGAGAAAAGCAGATCCTCTGCTCAGTCAGTCAAGTTCTTGCTAAAAGAAACAGCACCTTATGAGAAAAAAGCACCCTACTTTAAATTTAAAATGTTAAAGAAAAATGTTATGTGTGCTTAGGATTTATTTTCATCTCACAATGAAAATGACAAAACTCCAGGCAGAGTGATCTTCAGAGCCCTTGACTGTGTAACCGATTACACAATAATCAATCCTAATCTAATTATCCTGATTATGTGAAATTGCTGGTGAGACTGAAGTACAGCATTATCTTACAGAGAAGTTCTACACTGTTTACACTGTTATTTTACAGCAGCTGTAAGCACGGAGAGAAATACTACCCATAAATGTTAGGAATTCCTTTAAGACCACTAGATACCTTGCTGCATGCTACAAACTTTTGCCAGCTACAGTACAAGTCGATGCAGATGATGCTTCTGCTTGCGTGATACAAATGCTCGGACCAGGCCATGTGGCTTTGGTTGACAATCCTTTGTGCAGTCAGGAACAGCCTGCTGAGAGCCTTCCTGGTTATGGCTGGATGCTGGAAGACACTTCTGACCTCCAGAATGGCAGGGAAGCTCTCCCATCTGTGGTCCAGTTAAGGAACGTATCTTAATTTGTAATTAAAAATGACATATCGTGAGGGAACAGTTCCCAGCTTTGTGAATGCCTGACTGAAATAAGTTACTGGCGAAAAAATTAGACCAAGAGTTACCTTTGTAAAAAGAGAACTGCTCATGAGAAGAATTAATCACTTCAAAATGCTCAGAACTATTTTAACAGCAGTCAGCTTCAACTGAGTGTATTCTGGAATTTAGATTTATACTTGGCCATGATTACACACATATTAAAACTTTTAGACTAGAATATGGCAACACTATAAAGCGGTGAAAGCACTGATGTTGGAAATTTCATCTGATTTATAAAACAGCCTCGTGTCACAACCGCAGGGTGGACTACTTACTCTTTTGTTCCATTCTTGGCCTCTGGCCGTAACTGCATGTGTGCCAGCTTCCACACCTTTCTCCCGCCACTCTCATGACTGCCAGTTTCAGTCAGAAGTCTCTGACAGCGTAAAGAACCATTTCTTAATTTTCCATTGAAACAACTAGACGTCAGTTTACAAAAACTCCGTAACTTCAGTCGAGATAAAACTTCAGCAAAGTGTTTTCTGGTTTAGGACGGAGTTTCTTATCAAGACAGGTGAGAGATCCTATCTTATTGGTAACAACGTAGTCCAGAGCTTAGGAAAATACTTCTCCTGATTTAGTACAGGGAGTTTGAAAAAACAAGTCTCAGACATTTCATGTGCCTTAACTGCGAGGCTATTGACCCATGTGGATGGGTCAATTGCTGCTGTAAAGGTCCTTGAATTCTTCTGAAGATATGGCACAAATAGTTTTAAAATGTTTGTCAACAGCAATATTATTAATGGGTATCATTCTTAAATCTTCCTTTCCCGGCACTGGTGCACGTCAGACGTTTGTACATGTATGCGTATGTCTGGTTTTGCCACTTGCACAATTTCCCAAGCCAGCAGTGTTGCCCTTCTGTCTTACGGTATCGATTATCTAGGGAGGAGGGGGAAATGGTGGAGGGAGAGGTCATGAGAGAAATAGCTCATTTTGTCCTATAATTCTCGGAGTAGATCTTTAGTTGTGTAGTCTCTTCTTAAAAGATTTCGTGTATTCAGATGGTAGGGATTTCAGAGGATTTCCATTTCTGTCACACGCAGGGAACAAGTGGAAGAATAAAGAACATGCTCACGGTCTCTGATGGTCAAAATACAGAATTCACCTTACCCTAGATCGTCTTCCTTTAATAACAATCAACTGAGACTGGAACGAAAAATCTAAGCCATTACAAGGACTTCTAGAATTCAAGACGTACAGCTGCCAGAGAAAAAATAATGGCAAAAGCACTAGCTCAAATACTAAAATACTTAATATGTGGAGAAAATTCCTATGAAAAGTATATGTGTATGTATGTGAATAAATCCTATTTTTGGTGAATGAAGAACAAAATTTGCTTGGGGAAAATATATGAAATCAAGTGCATGGAGAGATTTTTGGATGAATGTGTGGATGAAATGTCATTGTTTACAGTTTGTGGTAAGTCTATAAATATATAAATAATATATTAAAAAGAAATAAATACATAATCTTGTACTTTTTAGAATCTGTTATTTCCACAAATTATAAGGTGAAAGCATATAGGTGTTAGACATCATGTTTTTAACATCAGATACTTCAGCTAAGAAGCATTAGCATAGTAGTATAAAAAGCTTAAAATATGAACTATAATGGCTCTTTAAATTAGACTTAGGGGAGACTAAGTCAGCAGAGTCAGGTCGTTTCTTATCCAAAACATTAATGTGTTCATTTTAAGTAAAAATATTTATTTGTCACATCTGACATTTTTAGTAGAGAAAGTTGAAAAATAAGACAGGATAAGAGAGAGCATGGACAATGCTAAATATCCTTGTCCGTTAAATCCTTCTTTTGGACTCATACACAAAGTCAACAGAAGGAGCTAAGCTGCTGTCCATACCAATGGTGGAAAACAGTTTGGGATTCCCCTTCAGCATCCCAACAAGGAGAAGGTGTGGGTAAGCCAGCATCACAGGAGAAATTGTACCTGCAACAGCATCCGCAGTTTGGCTTGCTCTGCCTTGGGGCAGAAAGGAAAACAGTGGCCAAGTCTGTTCCTGCCCTGCTTTTGGAAGAGCAGAGCCAGGAAAGAGATCTTATGCAGGATGTATTCCAGGGAATCAGCCTTATAACTGTGTAAAGCATTCAAGTCACAAGAGAAATGACAAGCTTTATAAAACAAAAGAAAAAAAACCTAAATGGGAAGTTATTTGTCAGTTCCCGCAATATCTCTAAAGGGAGGAAGAAACGGAAATAAATCAAATGATTCATGTATGACTTTATGTCCTTGCCCAGTGTGTTTGCTTTCTCTAGAACCGATTTCACTTCTATGACTAAAGTACAATGAAGTCACTAACATGTACAACATTTGACAAAAAACTCATCAATAAGTAACTGCAAATAAAACAGTCCGATAAGAATTTTAACTTCTCACCTTCTATCCAAAAGTCACATTCAACTCTATTAGACTGAAGAATATTACTGGGGAAGAGATGAAAATGTTCATGTGTTAAATTAGGTGCTAGAGGCATCTGCTGTGCAGACTTACTGATATTGGCAAACAGCTGAAATTAAACATTTTGTGAAAGGACCGCTGAGTTCAAAGCACTTTCCTAAGTGCATGTTAAACGGTGCACGTAAACCCCCAGACGTCTGCTAGAACATACTCAATTTCTTCCTGATGTGAAATATAGACCAATAAGAAGATATGCTTACATTTCTAGTATCTTTTTGCATGTGTTCTTGTGTAGGACCAAAAAAAAAAAAAAAGGAACATGCCAAAACACAAAACAACAACACAACAACCTGAGAATGGAAAATACGTGAAAGGAATGGCAAGGGAATGATGACGCTCCCGCGAGATCTGTGTTATGACAAACAGGAGGCAGAGCTTTACCTCTGACTATAATGTTTGCCCAGTGAATCAAAACACGTGAGAAGATAGTGCTGGGTAGGTGGCTTTTTCATTATTTTATATAAATACAAATTCTTTTGGAAGAGCATTCTTGCTGCCACAAAGCAGACTACTGTGCTTTCTTTCTGCATATATTAAATATTTTGCAGCTGGTTGGTCAAGAAACAGATCTTCACTGAGTTCCGAGACAAATGCCCTACCCTGTAATCCTCTGGCTACTGACTTCAGGCTGCCTTTCTCTGGGGAGGTCAGGCAGAAGATGAAGTGCATGCACGTACGCACGGAATCTGAGCAAGCAAGCTTGTAGTCATACGGCGCAGCCTGACAAACTAATGCTCGGGAGAGCTGCCCCACTGCTGTCACAAGCTCCTCCCATCTTCCCGTGGCACATCCACGTGGATAAATGTTCTGCCCTACAGTCTACAGAAGCGTTTGTGTTCTGCTGGAGGAAAAACAACATATCGAAGGTTTTTGAACCACACAAATTAAGAAGTCACAATTTGAGCTTGAATTGCTATATGGAAATTTAAAAAGTAACACAGGAGAGCATCACAGTGTTTTATGCAATTTAAATGCATAAAATATACTGAAAAGTATAAAACGTGTAAAGAATGTAGCTTTTCCCCCTCACATTATTGAATAAACTATCACAGTGTTCCCAAAGCCTTTCCATCAAATTGAATAACCCTGTATTTGTGCACCTAGTATGAAAACGTGGATACAAGAAAGGTTACTGAATCTCTGTATTCGAGGTTTTGAAGAACAAGCTAAATAAAAATATGTCAAGGACAGCCTAAGTATACCTGTGCTACGCAGAAAAAGCTGAGTGCAGCACAGCTTCTCATGGCCCACTGCAGCCCTGCAGGCCCATAGTTTCCATGAAGAAAAAAGGGCTTTGCACTGCAGCTTTCCAGAAGATAACCCGAGATCAGAGTTCTCTGTGAGGTCAGATTCAGGAAACAAGACTGAAATTTCCTTTCAGAGATGCAATTATTTCCTAAAAAAAATCCCTCCAAAACTAAGATTTATAACAACAAATTTTGAAAGTTGTATCAGATTTACTAAGGTGAAAATATTGATAGTTGTATGGTTGTACGACTGCTTATTATTAGGTAGTACAAGTTAGGTGGATGGAGGAATTAAAGCCAAAGCAAAAGAGTTACAGTAAGACCGTTCACTGTAACTGTAAATCGTGGTATTGCACCTTTGCCAATATCTCAAAATTGCTAAAACATTAACAAAATTATCTACAGTGAAAGGATTAATAGGAAGAAACTAAAAGTGGTATAAGAACTAGCTTTGCTTTGACAATAGTCAAAAAGTCACCTGCCTCACTTTTTGCCTCCTTTTTATTTGTCCAGTTCATTACTTTTGACCATCTGCAGTAAGCTAACACGTTTATGTGTATGGGTGTAACCTTCTTAAATACCCACACCAGCATGGTAACACCTGGCTGCCTACCCTGTAAATATCCTTATGACCTCAATATATACAGTAGTGAAACAAATATTGTGAAACGATTCCTAATAAAAGAAGGGAGATTCACTTTTTTTAACTGAAAGACAATTCCTAAATGCAGAGTTCAGTTATAGTGATGAGATGCAATCCAGTAAAATGTCCATGGACTGGCAGACTGTGTTCAGATGTAGGACTACACTTTGACTGTAACTGTTCACTGTTTCTGTTCTAAAGACACACAAAACCATTGTTGATAGGCCTGATTTTATACCTAACACATTAGGATAAAAAATAACTTAGGCCATTAATAAAGTAATAGAAATTATGTATTAGCATCTTTTCCCCAATACTTATGGGAAAAATAAATAAAAATGTAGCTATTAGTTCAGGAATTCCTCCATAAAAGAAACGGAAGAAAAGATACTTTGGGCTTTTTGTGATTCGGTGCATTATGCATATGAGTGGAACCTACTGGAGGTGAAAAGAATTGGGTCCTGACACACAGAATTCAGCGGTATGCAGAGAGTGGAAAGGCTTGTCAAATTTGCTTGTCACTGTATATATAAAGCAATGACCCGGGAGTATGTCAAAATGCCTTACAAAGTAACGTGTACAGAGAGGAGAGAGAATGAAGCAGTAATTGCTCCTTTGTGAGGCAGACAGGAGAGCATTTCCTGCTCTACCTTTCATGCTATTAACAACAACAAAAAAAAACACTAACTGAAGTGTTCCCCTGACATCTGAAAGCAGAACATAATAATATTTGGCAGTTTCATATGAAGTGAGAGAATGATTTTTATTACAGTGGACAGAATTCCCTCACATTCATTACTCTAGCAATTTCCAGAAATGTTTTAAATTTTACGCAACAAATAAAATGTGAAAAATAAGAGTACCCATGCTGAAAGAATAAACAATTTTTCACAGTGTCAGAGTTGAGTATCAGAAGCATTTCAGCTGACACCAATAGAGACAAGTGTACTGTTAGCAGAAGCAAGAAATACAAGGTTTTGGCATGTGATATAACACACCTATGTGTACTGTTATGTGCAGTTGTGGGGTGCACACACTGGATTTGTTTGTGCCTTATGACATCTTTATTACAGTTCGTCTCAGTAGCAGTAGCTTTTTGCCAAATTATGAGACCCGGAAGATTTCAGGTTAATTCTGCTAAATGGGATACACTCTGGGCTCTGATAGGATGGACAAATCACCCCGTGGCTTGAAGTCACTTTTTGTGAAGTCGCATCTGAATGTTAGATGTTGTTTAGTTTCCAAGTATATGTTTCTGTTACGGGTTTTTACCTTTATCATTTAAAGGAGGAGAAATACATAAAATCCCAGGCTTCTACGGTCTGATCCCTACCCTATTCCCTTCTCAAGTTTTCCAGTTTCATTTCATGTTGGGTGTTTATCGCCTCTGTCTTGCAGAGTTGTCATCAGCATCCTGGAGGGTGGTGAGAAGGGCTGGCAAGGGCTGCGGGGGGATGTTGTGACACACACTCCCCGTTACCTGGCTCTTTTGACATCCATGCAGCCAGCTGGAAGGGATGCCTTCACCTTGGCGGGGATGCTAGAGGAGGAAATTACTTTGGTGGAGAGACTTAAGGTGCAAAACACGGCTCATACTTCAGAGCATTTCTAGAGCTACTAGTTCAGCATTGCAAGATGTGGAAAGGGCTTTAGAGAAAGCAGAACAGATTGTAGAAAAATAACCATGATACTAATACTGTTTTCTGCTGGTGTAAATAGTGCTCACATTAGCTGACCTAACAGAGTGACTACTGGCAGCTACTGAGCAAACTTAAAATGGTGCTACTCCTATATAATCATTCATAGCACTCTGCATGTGCAAGAGGTGAACATACTTTGCAATCACGTAAGCCCGAATTAGTAATTAAGTTATGTCAGCAATCAAATCTGAAGTAGCTGTTCTACAGCAGGCAGGTTAAACCTTTCTTTATACTGCAGATGGTATCAGACCACAAAAAGCACTGTAGCAATGAAAGCACTGGTGAGGTAAAGGGAGTTAAAGGGACCTGCAAAAGGAAAAATTAAAGCTTTCCAGTGTGGAAAAATATTAAAATAATGAAACTAAGCGCATTGTATCAGGTATATCTTTTGTAGTAAAGACAGCATAGAATTGTTATCTATCTGTGAGATGAAAATAAATTAGACTGCATGCAGCACTGTATCTTTATGTACGTAAAATCTCATTAATGTCTACGAGAGATATTCATAAGCAAGAACAAGAATAGAGCCTGAGGCAGCTGGGATGGTGACAGTACTTGTTCCTCACTGGGGCAAAGAACTATCAAACAAAAATAATGGATAAATACATTTAAAAGACATTGTTTGTTTTTTTTTAAAAAACTTACCAGTTACACAGAAGAAGTAAAAAAAAGGAGGCACTCAACACCAGGAGGCAGGAAAGCTTTTCGCCCTTTCAGCCATGTCACAGATGAGCACAATGACAGAAATTGCATTAATTTTAGTAGAAAAAAGGAATATGTCCACAAATATCAGCCCTAAGAAAGAACATATAAGCAACTAAGTTTTAACTGCATACTGCCTTGTAAATTATTTCCTAATTCTTACACCCTACGGTGATTACGAAGCTGCTAGGTTACAAATTGTGCTGAGCTATCCTGTTCCTATTCAGGCCTGACTGACGACTGGTGAAGTCAGGCCAGGTATCTGGAATTAGAGCACCAGGTTCAACAGCTCACAGCACAACAGCCACTGTTTGTTAACAGCACTCCCTGCGCGACAAAATACACGTTAACAAGATTCTTCTGTTCACCATCACCCTCTGCACCTTTGTTGTTCTGTAAGCCAAGTGGATTACCCGAACTTTTATTGTTCTATACAATTCCTGTGAGATTGCCAGAGGAACTGTAAGACAGCCCGACCACACCAGTCCCCGGAGGGCACGTGGCCTTAGGGACCACTGCAGGGCCTTGTCCCGCCGCCTCCAGGACACGCAGGCCGCAGCCCCCTGGGCAACTCGCTCCCCCGCTCCCACGGACGGGCGAGCAGCGCGAGTAACAACGCGCCCTGCAGCGACCGCTTTCCGAGGCGAGGCGTGCCGTCCCGCCCAGCGACAGGGCCGCGAGCAGCCTTCACGCTTCGCCGCTGTTCTCCCGGTTTTTGGGGGGGCTTGTTCCCCACCCGTGCCAATCGCATTACTAAGGCCGAATCAGCGCGGCCCCCTCCCAAAGGCGCTGCGCTCCCACCCTCCGTTTCGTGGCGGCCTCACTTTGACAACGCCGCTTTTACGGCAATTTCGCCGCCGGGCCCGAGGCGCGGCATTAGACGATGACCTCACACCAGGCCTAGTTTCGGGTCTATCTTTTAATGCCGACGTATTTCTGGTGGCTAACCCGCCCCGCCCCTCCCCTAAAGCCATGATCTGATTACGGGGAATGCCATTAGGGCGGCCCCGGAGCCCCGC
>VXAV01003327.1:179560-197720 GCA_013399715.1 Alectura lathami
AATGTGAACAGCACATCTTAATGCCAGTTAGTTTTTCTAGCAACTACAAGAATTTAGGACATTCTTGCTTTTGCTGTAGGAAAATGACTTGTGTTGGTCTGAACTCAGTTTTTAAGCTTCAGGAGAGAGCTGCAGTGGGGGGAACAGAGAACTGCCACGCTCCAGTCAGACCCTGGGTGGAGCTGCCATGGGTAGCTGGTGACAGAATCAGCACAGCCTGGGTCCACAGCCCAGGGATCAGGTTTTCAGCCTTACGTTAGCGAAGGCACAGACAGTGCCGCTCTGCTGCTGGAGTCATGCTGGAGGAAGAGCAAAGACTCAGAAGAGTTGGTGAGAACTCACACATCCCCACAGAGTTACTTGTAAAACTGCACAGTAACTGATCCTACAGGGTATTCTGAAACACACACATCTAACGTCCCGAGCTAACTTTGCCACGTACAACAAACCAAACAAAAGCAGAAGTTCTGGAATTACAGGGTCACATTTTAATTCCTGAATTTTACAGTTCAGCATTAATATCACCACGTGTATACAAATGGTGTAAAACAAGTACAGTGGTATTTTTAATACAAAATAAACTTCTGTTTTATGGAAAAACTATACTTCATATCTACACAGACAGCCCATCTTTTTCCAAACAATAGCTAAAATTAAAATTAACTACAAAATCTCCAAAACAGAGAAACTGCTTCAGTTTAAACTATTCCAGGAGAAATGGACCCATAACACGTTACAAGAGTGATCTATGTGGTGGATTGCAGCTGGTTTCATATTTTATTTCATTTTTTAACATTTCCGACATCGACTGTTGGAAAACTTCTCTCACTTCTTCATGATCTCAGATCACATATGGGCAAACTAACATTAAAATATTTACAGTTCACTTCCTGTTCTTGAAAAAAAACCCTGGACTGTTTGCCTCTACCACCGTATCTATTTTTGTTGCAGCTTATTTACCTGCACGGAATGTGCTTTTGTTTTTTAAAAAGCAGCTTTCATCTTGCACCCAGACTGAGGTGCTGCTTGTTGATTCTGCCTCAAAGGACTGCTGTTCCGCTCGGAGTAATCCCACGTTGGTCCAAAACAATTCTGCTGTTAAACGCCGCTAAACTCGTCACTACGAAAACCTGTTAGTGTTTCTCATCACCACCTCCATTATGCAATTTAACGCTGGCATACGGGAGAATCCCCTGCAGCTCTGACACGACACAGCTCCCGTTCACGAAGCAGGCAGCGAGCCACATTCCGCACCTCCCGCAAGGCGAAGCCACCGGCTGTGCGCGCGCCGCGTACGGCGCCAGCGTGACACAGGCAGCTCTGGAGGTGGGCTGGAGGCAGCTGTCCCTTGGCATAGCTACCACGGAGACCTAATCAGAAAAAAACCACCAAGCACAACCATCCATTCTGAATCCAGCTTCCGTTTTCTCCTCTTGAAAGATACAAATTAAAACATTTTAATCGTTTAAAACAACTCAACATGCACTGTAACTGCAGCGTCCCTACCTCCGACCATGAGAAATTTAATTTGTAACAAATGGTCCCAAAAATCTAGATTGTTCTTATGCAAATACAGTTAGTTTTCCCTTAATTTTTTATTTTTTTTATTCTTTTTTTTTTAAAGAGGCATTGCTAAAAGAACACAACTGTGACAGCACCATTACAAAATTAAGATTACTGGGTTCAAAATTTAAGCTTAATTTTTTTTTTTTTCCTAGTTCTGTTACACACTGGAGAAACCCTGCAATATTTTTTAAAAAAATGCTTACCTTACCTGTCCCTCCCCATGCCCTCCCAACA
Organism: Alectura lathami; assembly: GCA_013399715.1. NCBI lineage: Eukaryota > Metazoa > Chordata > Aves > Galliformes > Megapodiidae > Alectura > Alectura lathami. Next base: position 181,361 of record VXAV01003327.1, read on the forward strand.
CCTGAGACCTTCCTTGCTGAGAAGCCATCATCCAGGTTCTGTGAATACTAACCCACTTTTAAAAATTTTTATATTTTTTTTTACAGCCTGAATGGCAGACTCCTTACTTACTAGAAAGACATTAAGTTCCCTGGAAGCCTTGTGTTTACAGAACTAACCCTTTCTAGCTCATATACTGAGTTTCTTTTGCTACTCCTCGTGTTATCTTACATACTCATGGGAGAAAGCTTTCTCAATCAGATTCTTTTTAGCTCTTACAACAGTTGCAGCATTTTGAAACCCCGTAATAAAAGTTTTTATTTCAAAGTTTTGGTTTCTTTTATGAACCCAGGCGAGATCTTTTCCTTGGAGATGTCTCTTCCTCTTCATCATCATCTTCGTCGTCAGGATAGTCCACTAGACCAACTAGACTTCCCTGCCAATTTAAAAAAGATCTCACATTGAAAAAAATGCCCAGGAAAGCGTCATGGTTAGTACATAACCCCCAATAAGCTTGTCCAGGACACAGAAGCCTGCAGAAGGTCGGGTCTCTCAGGACGGCACTCAAATCTACCGTTACCTGGTTTCAGAACCTCTCCTGAAGTCTGAGTCATTTTCCTCTAACGAGTTACAAGTAAGGAGTGTTATTTGCAAGCTGGGGACTATGTATTTCCTTGGTGATGCCTTTTTCATTCAAAGACCCATTTGCCTTCAGAATGTTTTTCAATCTCAGGGGTAAAAAAATAAAAATACTGGAGCTCCCCTGTTCCTCAGGCATCTGGCCTCAGAGTCATTTCAAATCATTGTAAGCTCCCAACTGGACTGCCCCAAGACCTACCGTGTACACCCACACTGTCCTGGTAAGCCTCAGGTGTGGGCAGTAAGCTTTTTGCCACACTTTTCTTTAACCTCTCAGGAGCCTGCAGGCTAAAAACTGAAATAATGCATGGCTGCACAAGGCACACCAGATGCATCGATTAACTTCTGAATTTTGTCTGCAGAAAGACACTCCAGTCCTTGGACAGGGCTGTCCTCTAACGCAATTCAGGGGACCAAAAAAACAAAACTCAGGCCTACTACACACGCAAAGCCGTGCTGGACAGTTAAAAGAGGTGAGGGGTAGGGGCAGTCGAGTTGTGCAAGCTCACGCCGTGCACACCGGGCTAGCAGCAGGCTCCCGTTCCCACCTAACGCTTCTTCAGTCCTTCCCCAGAACCAGCGGGTGCTCCAGGTGAGCGCACGCTTCGGTACGACACTACTCGGGGACTAGCGCTAGCCTCCCTACGCTACAGCCTGCCAGCTCTGCTGCCCTCCAGGCTCTCCCACCTTCGTGGCCGTCACCGCTGCGCTCAGGGTCGCGTTCTTTGAAGAGGAGCCGTTGGAGCTTGCTGGTGGTGTCTGAGCTGCCACAGATTTGCTGTTTGCACCATTGGCACTGTTGGCTGCGCTGGCTGAGTGGGAAAATGTGAACTTGAATCCCCCAGCTGAAGTCCTTTTGGGAAGATTCTCTTTGTCTTCGCTCTCTTTAGCTGAGGGACAAACATTTGAACACTTCAGTACCAGCCGCGTACCATGAAGCAGAAGCCCCACCACAGAGTAGCGGGGCAAAAGCAGCCTCCTCTTAAAACTGCAGCTTAAAGGAGCAGCTCGCTTACTGACCAGCGCTCCGAATGAGGATGGCGCAGCTCTGGGCAGGGGACAGCGCTCGCCCAGCACGCGCAACTAAATACAGGCATTTGGGTTCGAGCCTTTACACTAGGTGCAGTCTGCAGCAAGTTAACTCATTCCCATCCTAACCGGGACTGCAAAGACACTTGGGAATCCAACCCTCACCCTCTTCCTCTTGCGTGGAAGACCCTCACCCCTGCTTAAGGCTCACAACCGGCAACTGGTTTGTGCACACAACACTCCACACACCTGGCGTGGAGCAGACTCAGTGACGACAAGCTGGAATTGAGGAATTACCTTTTTTAGTTTCCATAAACTTTTCATAGCTATCTGGAAAGTCATCCTCTGGTTTTGACTTCTCAACCGGAGGTACAACAGCTTCACCTTCTTCCTCCTCGTCTTCATTGAACCACATTTCCTCATCCTCCTCTAAGGCTCTTGCATCTCTGCGAAATCTATTGCTACGCAATATAGATGGAACACTGTAAGAGACACACGACAGGTGATTCAGAACCAACCAGCAGTAAAAGGATGCTACGTGACATCAGAAAAAAGTCTCGGAATACACAGGCTAGTTGGTACCTGTTCAGTTTCTGGTTTTGCCGGTCTTTTTCTTGCTCATATTTTGTCTTCAGTCCCTTGAACGTCTGAACATATTCGATGGATTCAAGTGCATTATAAAAGTTTTCAACAATATGTGCAATAAGCGACTTAATATCTTCCTGCATAAGAATAAAACAGTATTTAAGCCTCAAATATCAACATGCAGAAGTTCAGAAAGCATGAGAGTTGATTCAAGAGTCACTGATTAACTGTACAGAGTGAATTACGAAGCGTGGCCAGGAGGGCAGGGAGGGGACTGTCCCCTCTGCTCTGCCCTCGTGATTTCCCCCTACAGTGCTGCGTCCGGGCCTGGGGCCCCCAGCACAAGGAGGACTTGGAGCTGCTGGAGCGGGGCCAGAGGGCACAAAGATGCTCAGAGGCTGGAGCTCCTCTGCTGTGGAGAGGGGCTGAGAGGGCAGGGGAGACCTTACAGCGGCCTTCCAGTACCTAAAGGGGGCTACAGGAAAGCTGGAGAGGGGCTTTTACAAAGGCAGATAGTGACAGGACAAGGCGGAATGGTTTTAAACTAAAAGAGGGGACATTTAGGTCAGATGTGAGGAGGCAATTCTTTACTCTGAGGACAGTGAGGCCCTGGCCCAGTGCCCAAGGCCAGGCTGGGTGGGCCCCGGGCAGCCTGACCCGGGGTCACGGCAGGGGTTTGGGGCTGGGGGGCTGTAAGGTCCCTTCCAACCCAAACCATGCTGTGCTTCGGTGATTATTGTAGAAAGTAAGATTTATCCTTCAGCTGAAGTCTAGAAATATATTGTTATAAATGTCTCACACAATATTCCCAGTACTTTCCCAACCCTATTTGGTACGTTTTGATTAAATCACGATGTTGCCTATCTAGGACTAGGCTTTCCTGAGGAAAAAAAGGAGTTTAATTGGTCCCTGCTCTCCCCCTACGTTTTCATCCTCTCTGGTTCTCTGTGGCAACATCAGCACCCACGGAAGGAGGCACCTTTTGTTCAGTCGCCCTGAAATACCTCACTGGACCGGGTACACCTTCACCTTCCTACCACGTGGGCAGACGGCACACGTCTTCCCTTTTTCTGCCAATGACAGCGGCTGTAACGCCCTCCGACTAAGCGCTGCCTTAATTTTCACCGGCCAGAGATTCCCTGAGAAGACTCCCACACACCAGCACCCTGCAACGAGGCAGCTCAGGAGCTGCTCAAGCCCGTTTTCTACCCCAGCAACACAACAAGCAGGTGCTCCCGCCCGTCCCGTCCACACACCCGCTGCTCCCACAACGCCCCTGCTGCACGGCTGACCCTGCCTAAGAAAGCACACGTGTAAGATTTTACAGCACAGCAATCATTCTAACTTATAGTCTCGTTTTCCTTACTTCCAAGTTTGATCTGAGACATCTCAGCCGCTTAAAAGACCTCCGTCTATGGGAGGCTACCTTCCACGCAGACCCAGACACAAACTAGGCCTCTCCGTGCTCCTTGAGAGGACGATCAAGTAAAATAAGCATGAAGCAGCAGCCTGGCTCTTTTCTACCTGAGCATCTGTCCCTGGGATCTTTAGTTTGTGACTTTATGTACTGGCACACCATGTCACGTGAAAGATTTGCATTTTGTTTTTCTGCCCGAGACGACGCGCGTGCGCACATAGCTAAGAGCCGAGGAAGCTGTGCGTGAGTATACGAGAGCTGAACGTACCACTCTGATGAATTCAAACAGTTCAATCACAGCAGAATTGAGCAGGTTGTACCTAGTGCCATTGTCCAACAGAGCATTTATAACTGGTTCAAACAGGTTTCCCTTGATGATGTAGCGGTTATAAAACTCATCTTTTAGGCCGATTATCCTCCTCATAAAGCGGAGAGCGCCTAGGCAAAGGAAGAAGTGAAAGAAGCTCATTACTGCCCATCAGGCCTCCCACCTGCTTCCCTCGGCAAGAACTGAAGAAACAAACCAAGAAGGATGTGCCCCAAACCAAGGGCACTGCAGAGCACTTTTGGAAAGTTCTTTAGAAACACGTGCAGACATTTAGCTTGGGTTTCCCCCATCCTCTTCTGACTCCCCTGCGCACCTGAACATGATCAGGCTCCACGGAGCTCTTCCTGAAGTACAGCGGCCATAAGCTTTAGCACAGGTGAAGTTCAATTACTCGTTGGTTCCTGTGCTTTGCGCCCACCCCTCAGAACCAGGCACTGCTCCTTCCACGCGGCAGTTCACAAAGCTCCCTCCACGCAGCAGTTCACAAAGCTCAAAGCTCCCTCACTGCCCGAGGAGCGCTGGCTTTATCAGGTTATTCAGAAGCGACCCCTTCTGTTCAGGGCAGATCACACCAGATCCCCACTGCCTTGTCTCAGGATGCAGCCGTTCTCCATCCACCTCAAACTGCACTGGCCTCCATTAACAGACATCTGCCACCTTTTCTCCCCCAAACTTCCTGAGCAGCTAGCCTGTATAATGGGAAACGGATCCCAATTTTGAATTTAGGCATCAGCTTGCACGTGCAACACATTCCACACGGTACATACAGCATCTTGAGCAAGGAGACTGCGGCAGCTCCATACTCACACAAGGCCAGAAACGTGTGTTTTGAATTCATCAAGACCAGCACTCTTCTCAGCAAGTCTTTGTTCATGATGTAGTTCTTGATGTGGTAGGTGTGGTGCTCCACGCAGAAGGTAAGCAGCTCCAGAATTAAGGCCAGCAGCTGCGCCGTTTGGTAGTTATCTACACGTGAAAAACGGGCATTAAGACACACCAAAGAGGGGGGAAGAAACAACGCACAAATACTGCCCTGGAGCAAATCACCACTGACTTCAGCTGCTGCCATGGTTCCAACCCTACCTACTCAGAAAACGTTCTTTCAGCTTCCTGCTGTCTCAAACAAACGCAGCACCTACATCTATTTCCATAAGAAGCCGTTCAAGAACAACATGGACCCACCCACTGCTTCTTTTTTCTCTAATAAAACGATGCACATAGTACAAAACAAGTTTCAAAACTCGAGGTCAATTAAAACTTACCAGGGCAAACTGCATTACTCTTAGTGGACCCAACAACTGCATCTGATAAATAGAAAAAAAAGCAAATATAAGGGAAGGTTTTCAAGGCACTGTAAATATCTAAAAGATGGGGATAAATAATTCTACCAGCCAAGCAAACTTATAATCAATCCAAAACCTTCCATAAGCCATAGGGAAATAATCATACAGCGAGAATTCCTGGCAGCTGACACTTCATTCAATTTACGTCACACCTCTCTAGGTGAAAATGCATCATTTAATGCTCAGGAATATTATTCCTGCCTAGCTAAAGGAAGACGCCCACTCTAACTTCTGCACACAGCATTACCACATGAACACTCCAAGTGGAACAACAGTTTCAGGATACGCGCTCCCAGCCCAGGCTCACTGCTGCTGTGAGCAGTTTTGTGCTGCAAAACACAAGGTTTTTAAACCAAAAGCAACATTACCTTTTTCACATTTATCTTCTGCTGTATTGGCCAGAAGAGGCGCAGTAAGAACGTGCATACAATGGTTGTAGAAGAAATTGAGAAATTCACTTTTTTCTGTTTTCTAAAACAAACATAACTTTATTAAATATTGGCAACTGCATACATCCTCTTAAACTGAAAAAAGAGCAGCACAGAAAGCATCCTACAGAGAATTCCACCTGACTCCCCCTGGTCTGCCTGCAGCATTATGCTACCCAAGCTGTATTTCTTCATTTTGGGAAAGGATCTGAGACACCAAACCAGCTCAAACACCAACAGAAAAAAAACAGCTGTGGATGCCAACACACACTGCAAAGGCAGAAACACAGTGCTTTGCGAAGTTTGCTTGAGCCACCCCTGAAGGCAGTGATTTTACCCATAATCATCCGCAACACTTTTCACCGAAGTCATCTCCCCACGCCCTCTGGTGTGCATCCAAGCGAGGTCACACCGCGCGCAAGCACAGCGTGCGTCAAACCATAATCACAGTTCACCTTATGGAGGCGTTTTAAGAAAATAAGAAATAGCTTCATAGCCCAGTTCACTTGCATTTGGTCCATCTTTGTTGTGCCAGCAGAATTACAACCCTGATGTGGGGCAACCAAGACCCTGCTGGACTCTCCCCCAGATAAATATCTGGGCAGACGGGATAAGATCTGGGGGGGGGTTTCAGCTGCCAGGCGTTATGACCAAACCGGTCTTTTTCCACTGAAGCCCTGGACTGCCCGTGTTTCTAAACGCACAGAACAACAGTAAGAGCAACAGGTTTGTGATTCTGCTGAGCCAGCCTTTACCCCTTTGCACCGCCTTACATTAGCTGTGGCCAGCATATTCTCCGGATCGATCAGCGTACGCAGGAGCCCCATTAACTGCACGGCTCCCCCGAGCTCAGGGTCAGTGTCGCAGATCATCTGCTCAATGACCACGTTGATCAGCAGGATGTCCTGAAAAAGGAGGAAAAAAAAAACCATCACACCCAGTTTCCACGGCCCAACGACTTCCACAGTTTCTGTAGCAGGGCGTTTCGTTTCGTTTTTTAAGTGAAATGTGAAAACGGAAAGAGCTGTGCTCAAACACTGCTGTTTTGTCGGGCAGAACCCACCTCCCCTCAACGTCACTGCCAGGCAGTGTCACGATCCCACTGCCCCAAACCCACGGGACCCCGATGTGCTCAGGCAGTGGCAGATCTCAAGGCTCGCGTTCCCCACATCTCTGCCACCTACGTTTTTGGGCTGAAGGTATCCCAAATGCTGGTTTGGTTTTTTATTGCTGTTCGGTTTTAGAACGAATACATTTAATGCACTCAGACTCCGAAACACGTTCACTTACATCGTCGCTCTGCTGGGCCTCCTGCATCACAAATTCTCGGACCATGGATGGACTAAATTCTACCAGATAAGAAAATATATCTGTGGCAGCAGATCTAACCTGCAAATCGTCCATTCCCTAGGAAAAATGAGAAACAAGTTATTACAGAACCATTTCAAGTACAGCTGCAAAAGATCAGGGAGCGCAAAAGTTTTGAGAACATTTTATTACAAACATTTATACAAGAGATGCAGCGGAACAGTGACAGGAGAAACACAGGCAGTCGCTTTTCCTCTGTTACTTCCCTCTGTTAGAAAGCCTTCAGGAATCCGCCTGTCAATTTGACGCCTCTAATTTACGCAATAAATACTTTATGGTGCTACTTCCTAAAAAAATTAACATGACAGGAACCACTTGGTCTGGTCCAGGTCTGGAAAAGAACCACGAGATTAGAGCTTGGCTAATAAAAGAAACATAAACGTTTAGCGCTATTTACGTAACAGGCAGTGTTCTCTGGTAACCTCACGCGTTGTTACTCTGCAGCATCAGAAAAGAATGCACAGCTTCTGACACAGTTTCTAACAACAGCAACAACACAAATTGCGATGGTCAAGCAGCTAGAGCTGCTTCAAGCAAGGGAGTGAAGAAGCATGTTTTCACACTGCTGATTAAGGTGGGTTAATCTGCTTTGTACCACTGAAAAGGCAGGATTAGGCTTGGATAGGAGCAGATAAGGGCTCAAGATTATCTAAAAATACTTCTTTGGCACTGCTCCAACAACATGAAAAAAATACCTTCCAAATTTTACACTTGTTGTGAAAAGGCCCGCGTGCACCTCATCACGCAAAGTAAAAACAGCCAGCTGAAAAGCTGGCTACGTGCTTGTGATTTTTTTTTCCCCCCCTCTTATTAAGAACAGCTCTAAGTTTTCACTTACCATCACAATTTCAAGAGCTGGAAGGATTCCCAACTTCGCCAAAGTTTTGAAAAATGCATCTCTGTTTTGTGGCTGTAATGTCTGAGAAAATGCACAGAACTCCTTGAAAAAGTTAACCTACAATACAGGAAAAAACAGTCAGCATTTGATTCAGGAAACCGAATCGGGGAGAAGTGACATTTGCAAAATGCATGTTGTAAAATACTGTTAGCCCGTGGAGACGGAACTGGAGGATCTCACTGACCGAGCAAGACCCAGGGAGAAAAAGCGGCAGTGGCACGGTGAGCGTGAGGGAGGCGGGGCGTTGCAGGGCGCTGCTCAGCCGGCCCAGCAGCCTCAACCCTTCCCTTCCACTTGGTGCCTGCAGCTTCAAGCTCTCCAGGAGCCCCAGGCACGCCCACTTACCAGCTCACATCGCTTGTCATCATCCGTAGCTTCGTCTGTTAATTGTGCAAAAACTTCTGACAAAAATTTCTCATCTTCCTGCGTAACACAAAAAGGAAAACACCTTACACACCTCACGCATTATGGGCTCTGACGCGACACGAGGTCGGACCTGCAGCTCGCCACGCCGCAGCAGCGCTGTCAGCACTGCCTGTCACCAGGGGCCGTGCACCGGTGGCCACCTCAGGTGGGCAGCGCTCCACACGCTCCGTCGGTCCCGTGCAGCGTGGACGTCACGGCCACGTCCCCGCCAGCCCCGCTCCCCTGCTGGCTCAAAGCCCAGCTCCCCCCCAGCTGGGGGCCTTCTCTGATTGCTGCTGGTCGCACTGAGACCTCCTGAGACCAAGAGGCACTTATTTCTAAGTGCACGCAGGACAAGGTCTCACTGCTGGCCAGGTACTTGGCTTGCACCACCGCTCAGCGCCCCAGGGGCGTTCTTCCCAACCAAACACCAAGCAAACAGTAACGCTGTGCTACAGTACGGCCCAGTTCTGCACCACCGCACTGATCCACCCCCACAAACCCTCTTCTGCCCCACGCCAACAGAAGGAGCAGCGTTCCAGGAAGCAAGCACACGTCACAGTGCGTAACGCAGACGGCAACTACTCGATGCTTTTCCGTGTGCTGTCACTGCAGTGAATGTATTGCTCTAGGCCAAAGCACAGAACTTTTACAGTTACGCCAACGCTGGCCTAAGGGTCACAACACTTTTTCCTGAAGGTTTTAAGATGTGGGGAAGAAAGTGCCTGACGCACGATCGACACCTGGTTCCGCACCAGGCAGAACACAACCTACATGGGGCCGGTGGTTTATTCGCAGCTCTGCTGGCTTTAGCAGCTAAATTAAGCCTGTTAGAAAAAACGGCATCACAACAAGAGGCTTGTGTAAAGCTGCTGCAGGTGAAGCCCTCACGTCCTGGGGCACAGCACAGAGCCAGGCTCACTTTCTCTTCCCACGTGCCTCCACAGCAGCGCTGCTGCACAGCAAGGAGCCTCCTGCAGCAGCAGCGCAGCCCGTGGCTCCCGTACGCTGCACGTCCCCGAGAGCTCTGCCAGCGCGTTTAGGGCAGCAGGCAGAACCTCAGAGCTTTCTTCAAGGAGCACTACAGGCAGCCAGAGCTCTCTGCTGAGGTACAACTGAACATGCAGTGCAGTGGAAAGGAAAGAACCTCAGAGCTTTGGTTTTTTTAAATCTCTAAACGGAAAACGATCCTGAATGCATTTTTAGAAAATGTTTTTGAAAAGCTACAAATGCAAAAGAATAGAATGAGGAAGATTTATTTAACCAAGTTACTTGTTCTGTGAGCAGGATTTACTTTTTTGTTTCTTTCTGCTATTCAGCCTAAGTAAAAAGAAGCCCAAGGGCTTATCCAAAGCTTCCCTTTTGTTGTGCTTCTTTTTGGTTTGTTTTGAGTAGGGTTGTTTTTATTTTTCCAGTCCTCTATTGCAGTCTTTAGAAATATTCCTTATGGCACTGTTATTTCTCCAGTGCCCATCTCTTTCCAGAACTCTAATGCTCCCCTCTTCAAAAGAAAACTGCCATGTTCGTGAAGTTCAGCTCTACATGGACGTGCCAGATTCCCAAGCACAGGACCAGAAGCAGAATAAAGCCACGCATTACTGCTGTGGGCTACCAGCAGGAAGAGAAAGCCAGTGAGTGAATTACTCTGCACTACAACATGCGCGCTTGAAATCAGTACAATAAAATTATTATTTACAATCTATTAAAAACCCGCCAAAACACTCACCTGAAACCTGATGTTTTTAAAAAGCAAAAATAAAAATTTAGGTATCAGAAACAAGGGGAGAGCAGTCAAGACACCGTGCAAACGGAAGTGCGCACACAGCGTTAAAGAGCCACAACCAATTCCCAAACTACAGCCGGGTGCAGCCACGCAGAGTCCATCTCCGCCAGGTCAAAAGCCACTTACCTGCAACATACTGACAATCTCAACTTTGTTGAAGAAAATAAAGGAAGTAAGGGTAGAAAGGAAATTCTCCTCAAAAACGGATGGCGTCGGCAAGATGATGTCCTGAATGTACTGTACCCTGTAAGTCTGGTGGATTTTTTGCCTGAGTTCAGAGTCTGTTATAGGAATAACCTCCTTAAACTTTGCTGTTTTGGTCAAGAACTCCCTGTGCCGCTTCGGCTGAGCCAACGAAGGATCGTACTCGAGGCATCCAACAACGTCCATAATACACTCATCGGAAAACATCACCTCAAACAGAGTCGCTTTATTGAGGAACAAAATCCCTCTGATGATCTCATACAAGTGATGCAAGCCTTCCGTGTTCTCTAAATTCTCGCAGACTTGGAAGAGCTGCAGCAGTTTTTTGATGTAGCCTTCGTTCTCCAAGGCCAGCGCTAGCTTCTCCCTGCGGATGGGCGAGGAGAGCACGGAGGTAACGAGGTCAGCGATCTCTTCAAGTTTGTTGAGCTCACAAGAGGGAAGGTCGATCAGGGGACTTGTTTCGGGCATTTCTTCGATGTGCTCCTCCTCAGACTCGATCAGGTCCTGCGTGACCTCCACCGAGGGATCCTTGCCCTGGACCTACGGGCAGAGTGCACACAGAGTGCTGAGTTCAGTCACGGAATCATGGAATGACCTTCGACAATGGAAGCTGCTTAGAAACCAGAGTTCTAAGCCTCCCTAGTTACCGCGCAACTCTTCCAAAATTACAACACAAATACACGCAACCACAGAGCTACCATACCTGCAAACAGCAACATTAAGAATTCAGTGTACCTGGCAGATTTTTTCCCAAATTTCATCACAGCCAGCTTTTTCCTGAAAACTCAGTGCTAAGTCATAATTTTCTGCTTCCGACCAAACAATCAAGGTGTCCTGTTTAAGACAAGAAAAAAAAACACCACATTTGTTTCTCAGACAGTTCAGATCTACACCAGACATTCGTCTGTACTCCAGTAAGTCACATCTAAGGAACAAATCAGCACGTTATGCTTGCCAGAAGAAGAACACGCGCCACTGAAACATTCAGTTACCTGTTCCGCTGTAAGGGACATCGCCTTTCATTTTTGCTTTATGGATATGTTATCTTACATATTACCTATTTAAATATGAACACTTTTTTCCACACTGAAGACGCTGATACTGACATTTTTCTGTGACATACTTCCAAGCCAAGAGTCCTGACGGTGTACGTGAACGCACACATCACAGGAAATTAAGTTGGTGATATAAATACGAGCAGATGTAAATTTTTAAGAAGCTGTAAACAAAATGAGAAGATCAGCATTTCCTCCTCAGAAAGGGTTCAGTCCAACCAAAGCAACGTCAGAAAAAAAGCCTCACGTATTACAAACCCAAACACCTGTATGTCTTTTAACTTAGGGAAAGATACTGCGAGTTCCGCGTGATCCAAGCTGCAAGTTACGACCGAAGCCACAAACATCTTGCCAACAGGCATCTTACTTTGAGCAAATCTTCCTTCCCTCCGTTGTTACTGCCTCTGCTAATTCCATCTGTACACAACAAACTGGACACTGGAGTTTCTGCACAGACCAAGGGCTTTTTAAAAATGAGGTTCTAGTAGGTCGCTTGCTGCTCTAAGTCATGCATTCATTCAGCAGACATCCAACACATTTTCTGTCCGACCTCACCACGCGACAGCACTAACACTGAACCTCTGGAATCGGAGATTCTGAATCGCCTGAACGAGGCCATTCAAACGCATACCGGATAATGGCACTTGCAGGGAAAAGCTGCACGAACCCAGCTTAACTCCGGCTGGCAGAGCATTCCACTGGATTTGGCTTAAAAAAAATCTAAGTTCCCAGTTCTGTCGCAGAGCTGCCAGGTCAGGAATGAAGCCAGTGCTTGAGCACCCAAATACACAGCTCAGCATCGTGCCATCAACCATCCGCACGCTGCAGCGCTCAAACCCACCTGCTCTCTGCTAACTTTGGAGCTCCAGCAAAACAGCTCGGCACTGCCGAGCCTGTCACTTCCTGAGCTGCCACCACAGCTTGGTTTGAACACCAGCACACCCTTCCTTCACGTGCACGTGCGGTGCACAGCTTACTGCGGCCTGGAAGTCTTCACCCTTTACCTTCTGCCACAAACAAAACACCCAAGCAATCCATCTAAGCGTAGCAACCAAGCCCAAGCAAAGAACCGGCTGCCTTACAGACACCCGACACGCCTGAGGAAACCGACAGTCGACAAGCAGCAGAGGTCCCAGCGCCCCCAGCAGCTTCAGACTCAGCTCTGGCCGTGGGGCTGCTTCCCCAGGGCGGTGGGAAGGAGCCTCCTCCCGAGGATCTCGGATCTCGCCTCCAGGAGGGATCGCGGCCTTCCCCAGGTGATTGCCGCCCCTCCGGAGCCTCCTGTGCGAGTCAGCACTCCTTAATCCCTTCTGATCCACGGGCTTCCATCTTTGCCACTTAAGCACGCTATTTTTTTCCTACAGCAACCTTGATGCCTACTACCAGGCCAGCTTCTATATTTCGCAGGAAAACCACAAGCCACACGCAACAACAGCATTTGCACACGCTCAATCTTTTTTCCCCCTCGTTTTTACACCTTCCCTTAAGGAGACAAAGTCTCTCCTGAAAGAAACGCCCTGAGCTCACTGCACTGCAGGTTTTACACTGCTTGTTTTTGCTATGGTGTCCCGTACAACGCTTGCACTTCTCCCCCACGATCACAAACGTTAATAGGAAGCCTCCCTGCCTTGGGGCTGACTCACGTGCGCGAACGGTGCAGCTCCCTGCAGCTGGCACCGTCCTGCTCGCAGCTGTCCAGCCTCGTCTCTGGCCCAGGGACAGCTCAGTCCATGTTTGCAGGCAGCGAGCCCTTCTAGAGAGAGCAGAGACCTCAAGGAAAAACAACTGGGAGCTGGAAGCCGTACTCACAGCCCAGAATCATTCCAGCAGCAGAGGAACTGCAGTCACCCAAGCGACCGTGTGCCTCCAGAGAGGCTGCACTTCAGAATTCTGTGAGGGTTCTCAAACTGTTGAGCGGCGCTTGTTCTGTGCTGCCCACACAAGCAGAAGTTATGCAAGTTTCTCCAAAAATATTTCCGAAGAACTCTGAAATGTAAACTGTGTCAAGTGTTTCCAACAAACCAGCACTGAGAGGAGCTGCACGGACCAACCCGGACCCCTCCTGCTCCCTTCCAAACGCTCCCACGCTGTTTATGGGCAAGATGCTGCCCGTTCCATCTTCTTCATTAAAAGACACACTTGCCTTAGAAAATAACTGTCCCACAGCAATACAGAACTCACTCATCAGCCCCACGCTTCCTATGAGACCCAGGATCACCGAGGATCACAGGCAGACACGCTCCAGGCACAGCCCTTCACATGACGGCCCTACTGCCCACTCAGATCAGCGGCAGCGGTGCTCCCGTTCACCCGCAGAACGCCCGCCCTGCACAGCGAGCACAGCCGCCCAGCCTGCAGGCTGCCCACCCGAGGGTGGGACCACCTTTGCTCTCCTCTGGGTAACCAGGGGATTTTTGCCTGACTCTTGCCACTGCTGTTAAGTAATACCTCCTCCTCAGACACCCAGGCACGAGTACTGCAACCTGAGCTGAGAGGGAAGGTTTGCCAGCGGTGAAGCATGGGGCTGCCATACGAAGCTGTGCTCTTTGCTGCTCTTCTGCACGTCAGACTTGCAGACGAAGCCCTGTCAAAGAACTATAACTGAGAAAGACTTTTCCACAATGGGGAAAAAAAAAAAAAATGCCAACAACCTGGCTGAACCACTTGAAACTTCTCTCAGCTAAGTAAAGAGGGTTTTCAAATAAGCAGCTGTACGAGGATTTCAGAGCAGAGGCTGCAAAAGGAAGCGATTCAACCTTCGCAGCAACACGCTCTGCACTCGTGTTTTTGTGAGGCACTGGTTTCCTGCACCAAGCAGGAAGCAGCTCAAGGCCCCTGACCTGCAGAACCCTGCAGAGCTCCCACGAAGACCAATCCCCTCTTTCCTCAGCCGCCTGCCCAGGAGGAGCCTTCAGGCATCACCTGACCAAACGCTCCCATATCTGACGAGCGCAGAATGGAAACCGCAGGAAGCGGAACCTGCCGAAGAGCTCACTGCAGCCAACCTGCGCTCCAGAGCTGTCTCTGTCTCCTCAAATGCTCACAACACGGCTTGTCATCTTGCTCTTGAAAAAAATCCAAACCAAAACCCTTAACGATTGGCCTCTGCATGATCTAGGGAGGGGAAAAAAAAAAAAAAAAAAAAAAAAAAAAAAAAAAAAAGGTTTTCTAGTGCTGGAACACTTCTGGATACCGTAAGGATGAAGAGCTGCATTAGACTGAACAAAAGAAACTGAGAATTCACGGCAGAACAAAGGAACAGGCAGGAAGCAACAACAGTAGTAAACCATGAGAACAATGTCGGCAGAGACACCAAAAAAGAATGCAGAAAAAGGAAAAAGCAACAAACGCCAGAGATGTAGTAAACTAAATTTTCCATGGATTAAACAGAGATGACCTACTAATGTAGCTCCCAACTGTTTCACTTCTTTGTTTTGCAGAAGGCCTACCCCAGGAAAGGCAACTGCGCACTGGAGTCCCACCACTTCCCTGAGGAGAGCAAGGTTTGAGGCTTAAAAACAAAAACTAAGCAGCGA
Source organism: Alectura lathami (assembly GCA_013399715.1). Lineage (NCBI taxonomy): Eukaryota > Metazoa > Chordata > Aves > Galliformes > Megapodiidae > Alectura > Alectura lathami. Next base: position 196,361 of record VXAV01003327.1, read on the forward strand.
CACTAAGAATTCCCCACAAACTCCCCTGTATTACTTCCAGAGGAAGAACTCAGGAAGTAAACGCAGCAGAAACAACAAGCAGGCAGAAATTCTGCCTTCCTGATGCGTCGGTTGTTTCACACGCACAACTCCTGTCTCCCACTCCGGGCCGCGCATGTTTCTAACTAGTTTTCCTGCACTGAGTGCAGCTTTACCCAGTGAGCACAGAGCTTCAAAGCCCTGCTTCCAAAAGGGTTTTTTTGGGACAGCAACGTTTTAATTTCCAGCATACCAAGCAGTACAGCACCTACTGGCTCCTAAGCAAGTTCTTCACCTCTGTGAGAAAGCAGCACCGCCAACCGGACATCGCAGTGCTCTTTTTTCTAGAGAACAGACATCCCGAGCGCACAACACCTCAGCATCGGTAGTGAGAAAGCATAAAGTCCGGTAGTGATACTTGCCTGCTGTTTTTGATATGCAGTGTTTGGATTTATCTTCGATTCTAGCAGTAGTGAACCTGAAAAAGCGATGGAGATAGTTGAGTTTGACAAAACCATTTCTGCGGCCCTCACAGCCCCCCACCCGCGTGCCAGCCAACGCACGCTCAGCCTAACCCACAGCTGCCGAGAGGTCACGGAGAACAGTCTGCTTTGCACGTAACTGCCAACAAACAAGCCAGGTAAAACAAAATTCAACACCAGCAGCAGCGTTAAAAGTTCTCCTCTTTTACCTGAGACCGAGACCCTCTGCAGCACTATTTCTCCTTGTGAAACCCCGTGTGACACTGAACTGCCTTAAAGGTCGTTCCGTGAATCTGCACAGATCCACACCAGGTAAAAAAACACCCTGCCTACACGTGCCACGTGAGCCATCTGCTTTTATTTCCTTCAACTGTCCTTCAGAAGCGAATCACCCAGATCCCGTAAGCCCCAAGACTTTGCTCTGTGTATGCACGCTGTGTATGTCTCCTGGCAACAGCTCCGGAGCAATCTGCGCCAGTCTGAGGTGGTTTATTTAGCCTGTTAGCACCTGTCGGCAGACCCGGTGGCGAGCGTGCCCCTTCCGCCACGCGAGAGGGCCTTAAGGTGACTTCAAAGTGCAGCAAAACCCAGCGCCACGCAACTGGATCGCTCCGGCCTATGCTCAGTGAGCTGCTGGGGGAAAAAAGCGATCTTCCTGCAGCATCAGAAGGGGAGGAAAACGGCACAACAGGCAAAAAGCAAAGCAAAACAAAACAAAACAAAACACCGCCGCTGTGAAGCTGAACAAGATGTCGCCGCGCATAACAACTCCATCTCGTCCCAGCCAGAGGGGCCGCGCCGGGCAGCCGCGAGGGCGAGGGCCCCCGGGCCACGGCCGCGGCTTTCCGGGGGCAGGGGCC